>MU789717.1:72444-133349 GCA_026770625.1 Nicotiana glauca
GGGGGTGGGGGGGGGGTAGACTTTAGGGTTAATTATAGTGAGAGGGAATTTGGACCGTTGATTAGAAATGATCAACGGTCCAGATTGGACCAGGGATTGGGTCAGGTAGTTTGGTGAATTTTGTTTTTGGCAATCCGCTAGGCAAGTGCCTTGGGCTAATTTTTTCTTAATAAAAGAAAAAAAAATACAACACTTAGGAAAAGTAGAAATAAGGGGGACAATAGCACCGGTATTGTTACCTATATGCCTTGATTATATAATCACTCCTCTGCGCCTCACATTGCCTTATGATGGCAGCCTCATGTAGAGGATTCATAGTGTAGCTGCAGGCAAATTCTCATGAGGGCATATAATCTCATAGCTATGTGGATAATTTCCAAAGGCATAGGACCAAGGCAACATAAATCGGGCTAAACCTTAACTTACTAAACCTATTGAGGCATAAAAAAGCCTCACTTACTAATATGCATGTAAAAAATAAGAACTGAAAAATACTAAATATTCAATGATCATCACAAAGTTTATAACATACTCTGTGATGATATTACAAATGAGTATACTAATAAAATGATAGAGTAAAATGTAGTAAGAATTAAATTCTTGTCCCTTCTTGTTCGTGCTTGCAACTTGTTCTAATTGTACCTCTTTGTCGTCTTCAACCACCCGCTTCAAAATGTATTAAAAAAATATCATTTCTTTTTTGAATGGTTGGACCTCGTGGATGTAGTTTGGGCAGCCTGCTTTTGTTTGGAAGCTCTCATTGGAAGTCGCCTAACATTTAAATCGTCATTCACCTTGCCTTCCCAACTATTTTTCCTTGTATGAGACTTCCTACTTTTTCCGCTATGCATAGGTGATAGATCACCTTTTCTTGCTGCCTCCGCTCTGCACTGTTGTAACATTGCATCTTCCTCTCCTTCTTAAAAAATTTCTCTCCCCAAGTTCACAGGATGTGGATTATTTTGGATGATATCAAATGTCACCAAGGCTTTTTCACCCTGTGTATTTGCAATAACTGCCTTGCTTTTATGTTGTTGTAATGCCTTGTGTGTTCTTGTTTTTAACCCCACATCCAGTGCTAAAAGCATAACGATCAGGTGAGTTTACTGGTTAAGAACTGCTCATCATGTCGAGTAATTTTCTGTCCTCCACATTAATCAATAATTTATTTAAATCATGCTGCTCCCCCTTTCCATCCTTTGAAAGGTTAGCTGAACTGGTTGCATGTTGTTGCTGACCATGTTGTTGTCCTACAAATGAAGACATTACTGTTGCCATTGATGTGCTCATAAATAGCTGTTGTTGTTGGAGTGTAGTGCTTCCAATTTGCAGCTGCTGTCCAGCTTCAAAGCTTGCTAAATGTTTCTACTGCTGCGATTGCAAAGTAGCTGGAGTGGCCGTCACAAGTTGTTGTATCGAGTTGGCTTCAGTTGTAGTTTCCTCACTATTCTACTGAAGTCCTGTGGTTGAAACTACTGCTGGAGCATTTTGACTATTATGTGTTGCTGCATTTTGAACTATTTTTCCAGCTGCTGCATTTTGACGAGCAACAACTGAAGAGTTCCTGGGAATGAAGACTGTTGCATTGAGGTTTAATTTGGTTTTGTGTCGCACTGTTGGAGTACTATATGATTTAGGCAATGTTAGTGAATCAAGGTCTTCGCCTGCACTGTCCTGATCAACCTCATGATTTGCCTCTTCAAATGAGTACCCAACCCAACGATCACCCCACTTCTCTTCATTCACCAACTGATTTACAAGTGTTTACTTCCAAATCTACTTCCTTTTGCCCCATCATTTTTATGCCTAAAGTGTGGTCCTTAGCAGCCTGTTGAATCGGAGTCCCCTGCTCGCTTTCAGCTACCCTATTTGGTAGATTAACCTCTATATTGTTGGCGTTAACTCCTGAAGACACTCTTCGATCAGATGCATCAATAGTATCTTTACCATGTGCATAATCTCGATCAATATCAACATTTAGACTTGCAGCAGTTGACACCACAGGGATCACTTGTGATGCACTTTGCCTAGGCACTTTACTGTCTAAAATATAGACCTCACCTTCAGTTAAAATACATGGTGCCTTAGCATCTGAATTCTGTCCCATATCACCTCAATCATCACCTGCGTTAGACTTAGCTTGTACCGATGCACTAACTCGATCAACAACTTCCATAAAATTTACAGCATGTGATGCAACAATTGCATCATTAGAAGAAAGCAACTTACCAACTCGTGCACCTAGTAATTCTACCTTAATTAGAAATGCAGTACCTAATGCACTAACCTCAGATTTATCATTTTCATTCGATGCACTTGCTGCCTGCTCTTGGGCATTATAAAAAATCCCAGCACCTTTAGAAATTGATACTGTATTACTAGCCTTTAGCCCCGGTAGATCCTTCTCATTCAACCATTCATACCTTGGTAAGCCTGCATGAATTGATAAACCATCAGCACCTCGATCTAGACCATTATCAAATATTGAGGTCTCGTCCACAGAAGTTCCATTAGCTGGTCGATTAATCATTTCCCCATTTTTCAAATTAACACTTGGTTTTCCTCCTTCATTATGCAGAAGTTGCTACTCAACCAATTTTTTTTAGTTTGTTGCTTCATCAACCAGCTTAGAACCTGCTATTTCCATAGCTATTTGATTCATTCTTTTGGCATACAGGTACTCTAGCATCACCTTGTAACTTGTCAAAATTCTCACCTTGACGATAGGTGGATTACTTCCAAAAGTCACTTCCTCTGCCCTTACCTCCTTTCCTTCTTTTTCGTTCCTCACTCGACAAACATTTTCACCATGTCCTTGATGCTTGCAGTAGGTGCAATATGTAGGAAGATTATCATACACCACCTCCTGGTAATGTACGATACTTTTACCTGAAATTTTGTCCACTATCAGTAGCTTAATCTTTTTTGGATGTTTGTCCAAAAGATCAAGTATAACTTTCACCCTCGCTGCACTAGGTCGTGTTCTATCTTGTGTTGCCTTGTCAACAACAAGCGATTTACCCACAGCTGAAGCAATAGAAAATAACGACCTCTTCGCAAAAAAATAAGGAGGCAAACCTGGAAACGAGATCCACACAACAGCCATGGATGTTTCCTCTTTCAGATTGAATCCTAACGTCTATGGAAAAGTTCGAGAAAAGAATTCATCACCTTTTGCCTTGACATATCCAGTTGATTTAGATAAGAACTGAAAATAATCATTATAGAGGTCAAATCTAATCAAGAGATAACGAAACTCCAGAAGTCCAATATTACAATGACCTTGAACATCGAATTGCGACAAAATTTTTTTACGAAATTCTTGTAGATCTGGTTTTTCGTATGAAAACTTCATCACAACTCTTGATGCATTTCTTATTCTATTATAAACTTTTTAACCTCATCCATGGTGAATTCTACAATTGGTTCTCCATGTTCAAACATTACAAGCAGTAAGTTAATCTTGGTCGAAGTTCTGGCAACTTGTTTGGTTTAAAGTTGTGCCGCATAAGATGGCTTTGGGTTGTAATTAGGAGCTTGTTCGTTAGTGTTTTGGATCATCTCTCTCACAGTCAAAGGCTGGGGAGAGGACACTACGTTCATGGTTGACCAACACGACCTCTTTGGTGAAGATGAAGCAGAAACATAAATTTGGAAAACTGGGTGCTACAGTGACTCGCTATTTAAAATCAAGATTTATTACGGATGGAAATGATTTTAAGGGTAAAATCAATTGGGGATTTTGCACAATGAGAAGGGTATTCTTTTGGGACCAATCTTGTGATCTTACCTTGACGGACACCGGAGTTATGGCCGGTGAATAGTAATGGCGGTACTATTCAAAGTCTTCCTAAAGAGAAGGGGGGGTAGGAAGAATTGAGGTGCTTTAGTTTGGTGGATTGGGCTTGGGGTTTGGGCTCTTTTAATTAGGTTTGAGGATGGTTCAATTTAGCCTTGAATTGAAATGAAATTGGTTATTTGTTAAATACCCAATTAAATTAATTAAATTAATTTGTAAAATAGCTAATAATCACATAAATGAATTTCATGCATGAAAAATAATTTTAAAACGATTATTTAATATTTTAAAAATACAAATGACTATGTCTTGGTAAAAATAGTACAAAATTATATGCTTGGGATATAATTAGAATGTTATTGCAATTATAGCCAAACGATGCCAATTTGTCTAATTATGAAATAATTTAGTTTAAATAGGACCATAACTAATACATTAAATCAAGCAATGCTTTTGAAATCACTTGTGATGTAGTTATGTAATTATTTATTAAAAATAAAATGTTGGGTAAATTAATAAAATATAAGAAAATTATGAAAAAATATCAATTTCTATTGATGCATGATTTTGAAGGTATATATGCAATTTTAAAAATACTTTGGGGAAAAATTGGGTATCAACAGGTCCTTCTTGATTGATTTGGGTATGTATAGTATTTTCTGCAGGGTGTGTAGTAGGGTCTCCATGTATATCGGGTTGCCTTGGTGTGTTTCTGGAACTTGCGTATAGGGGTGATCATTAATTAGGGTCTGAGGTGGATCGGGGGTAGGTTGTGGCACGTTCTAAGTGGTATGATAGGTAGTTGTTTGCTGGTATTGGGTCGTGTAATGATGGTGTTGCTGAGGGGTTTGCAGTGCTGGAGGGTTAAGATTTTGAGGGGGTGCATGGTTGTGATATTGGTGTGTTATGGGAGGATTTTTCGGAGCTAAGGGTTGTGGATTTTGGGTATCTATGTTTTGGGGTGGTGTTTGATTCAAGGTGGTGGTGTTCAGATGGTTGATGTCGGGGACATTAAGAGTAAGGGAGAGTTTAAAAGACTTTGGACCTGCTCAAGCTCACCTTGTAACTCCAACATTTTATGCTCCAACTGCAGGACCAACTCATTTTGTCCCAGCGTACTTCTTCCGTTTGAAGTTTTGACATTTTCTGCTATGGTAGCATTGTCTTTTCGATTAAAAATCAAATCATTCATCTTCCCTTTACCTTTTTTTTTGCTTTTACGGTTGCTAGGTAGAGGAGGAGGGTATACCTATGGATCTCATGAGGTATGTCGACAATGCCACAATGCATGAACCAGCCTTTAGGAATGAGAAAAATCAAAAGAAAGATAAACAAAAAGGTAACCAAGTCAATAAGATGAATGAAAGAGTGTTTTCAATATTTAAGCAGGTAACACATAAGATAATGCAATAATTTGCATCCTAATTTTGGGACCTCATTATTCCCGAGGTAGGCCTATGCGAGACATAGACTTAGAGATTGTTTATGCCAAGGTTGCCTCATTCCATTAATGCAACAATAAATCAAATCAGCCTTTACTAACTCAAAATAATAGTATGAAAGCACTAATGGCATAAAGCCTTATTGCAATGAAATCTAACGAAATCTAACTAGAAATCAATAAAGAACATTGCATCCTAATCTGTTTGGCCCCAAAAGGACCTTCTCTATGCTTTACCCTTTTGGCTCTATCAATCATACTTCCCAGGTCACGCATATCGAGAAGCAAGTAAGCTATTACAAGCTTCCCTCCTTCATCGTAGCCCATACTTTGACAATCCCAAATATTCTTTCTAATCTTCCCTCTATCTCCATTAACCCTTGCTCTAGATGCTCCAACCTGTCTGTCAACTTGTTCGAAATTTCCTTCCATTCTTTGATCGCCTCCATATCACCTTATGTTGTTCCAGATGCTTGGCTTCAGATTCGAACACTCTCTTGCGTATCCTCTTGTACTTTACCCGAGCCTCAGTCACCTCATGTATGAATTTGTCTTTCAGATTGATCCCTGGTTTAAAGTTCCTGGTTATGTCGTCTTCCAACTATGAGAGGTAGTAATACATATTTCCATCATGGTAACTTTTTGGTTCAATAATCTCCCCGTCTACAATGATCTTTTGGTTCTTCATGTGATGGGCAATGGAATAACTTATCCTTTGAAGTCTTCTTTATACTGAACCATATTGAAAACTTGAGGTATGACTTGCTTCCTCCCAACTTGCCTCATTACCCTTATAGGAGCGTAAGGGTAGATGCCTCACAACCCAATCATCACCAAGTGAGTGGTCCCTTTGGACCTGATGATGAATTCTCTACTAGGGAATCACTCGAACATTCAATGCACTTGTTCGTCCGTCAGATTACTGAAGAAACGTACACAACCTACAACAAGCTTTGCAAATATATCTAGAGAAAATGTCATTTTCTTTGGATGATGACTAGTGATGTCGTCAATCAATGGTCTACGCAAGAGCTCCCGCAGTCATTTTCCCATTGAAAATTCTCTAGCAGCCAAACCTGTAGTAGAAGATTGCAACCCTTGAAATGTCCAAACACATGTTTGCATTGATCCAAGGCTCGGTACATCTCCACTAGTATTATTGGATGATGGTGTATTTCTTCCCTTCGATACCTTTCATCAAAAACCTGGCGACCATGGACAAGCGTGTGTGAATTTTCCCTCATCGCATTGGAAAATTAGCAAACCCAAGAAGCAGACTATAAATACATAAACTCGGCGATGGACCCAGCCCTAAGTGGTAATAGCTAATTATTCATGATGTGAGCGGTATAACTTGTTGTGCCTATACCGCTCATAGAGAAACTCAAAAGGGATGTGGGATTTATTCAAGAAAACCAACTCGTTGTTCTTCGTGAACACTAGCATTTTGAGAAAACTACGTGGATTGTGATTTTCTTACACCAATAGACCTACACTATCCCATGGAAATTTAGCAGAACCCCATATATATTTTAGAAGAGGCGTTATTTCGATATTTGCAAATTAGAAAACAACTATATTTTCATCTTAGAACATAGTGGCTGCCTCAGTTAATTCTCTGTTTAGTCGAATGTTCAGCAAAAATGACAAGTTACCCATCACTATTCTCACGTGGTTTCTGTCACATGGTGCAAGGTCATTCCACCAATGACAATGCCAAACCTGGGAATTTTGTGATTCATTTTCTACAAAGTAAAAGTTAGCCCTTTTCCCCTCCAGATTTGACTATTTATGCAATAACAATCAACATGTTGGCGCGTTTTCTCCAAGTAATGCATATAACATGATGGTGTCGTTTGGGATATTAGAAATCCCTTTGGAATTTGGGCCACGATTTTCTAAGTGGATTAATGCGTCAATGACATTTAAATCCATACTAGGTTTTAACATGATGCATGAGCATTTAAATTAGAGCGGGGTTTCTAAGAAGGGTCTAGACTGATACTCTCAAGTGGATGACTTGAGAGGGAAAGACACGGTACAGTCGACTGCAATGCTGATCAACTAGTCTACTGCTAAAAAGGTAATTTTAGGAAAGCGTGGACACTCATCAAGAACTGTAATGTTGATAATAAGCACGAGGGGAGTATGATGTTGAAAGCATAATTTATGCAAAAAATAATAACACATTGCTAGATATTTTGCATGATGAAAGCACATAAGAATAGTAAATAATACGATAAACAAAGAAAGAAGGGAAACAAAAGAAAAAGGAAGACAAAGGAGAGAATTTAGCATATCTTACAAAAAGTTTGAGAGAGTAATTAAATGAAGTAAATAAGGGAGATAGAGACGGGAGATACATGATATAGCAATTTTAAGCAAATAAGGGAAATATGGAGGGGATGTACATGAAGGAAGTCAAATAATCCATCAATCCACACAAGTAAAAACCTTATTATAGAAAGAGCCTTGGTATATTCCCAGTAGAGTTACCATGCTATCACGCTCCGTTTTCTCACGAAAGTGAGTTTCAACATGTGACAACTCTTTTAGTTGTGTATTAAAAGAGAAGAGTCACCACCGAATAATTTTAAGGTGTGTTAGGGAATCTATTTGCAAATAACTCTATTTAACTAGTCTACATTACCAAAGATAGGGTAAGGGTTCAAATTACCTCAAAGAGAAGGGGTTAGGTTCTCTTCGAGGTTCACAACTGCAGTTCTTGGCTGAATTTTTACACTATGTGGGATTATTTATCCTATATGATCATATAAGTTAAATAAAGATAGGGAATCTAAATATCTAATTATAATGTGAAATAAGCATTAAACCAGATTGCACATATGGAAAGAGTGGACCCATGCAACAAAAATAATACTTTGCAACTCCCTTTAAGATAAGTGTTGCTTATATTATTCAGCGGGCATAAACTATCATCTCCTGCTACCCAATTACTATCTTAAAGTTGTTTACCTGCGTTCTAGTTCAATGCTAAATCGCTCCCTATGCGTGCATTACCCGTCCCATGCCTATGGTTCAGGAGGATTTGGACCTACTACTTTGGTGGTTCTAGACTTTACAGAGGATGCTCAAAAAATGATAAAACTAGGCGCACAAACAAAACAAGTAGGACTGCATAAAATTAACAGTTGAGGGCTCAACTTGGCCTCCTCACATAGACACAAATGCATGCATACTATTATAGGTTTATGCTAACAGTGTTCTAGGTTATACAGTGAACGACTGTAGGTATGCAGATTCGGAGTTAAGATATTAAAATTATTCAAAACCTATAGGCATGATTTCTATGTGATTGAACGACCTAGGAGTTGATATAAGATCCTTCGAAATGCTGATTTAAAAAATAGTTTATTAGAACCCTATAAGCAAGATCTCTAGTTGAATTATGACTAGACTATGGATTGAAAATGCATAATAGTTATTTATCTTTGATCAAATAGACATGATTTTTAAATGACTAGCGAAATCCTATAGGCATGGTATCTAGATAATAAAGTTCGGGAAACAAAGTAATTGAGAACATATGTTGGTTTCATTCTATTCCTATAGGCATATCATCTAGGAAACCGCATGATAATGGTAGCAGTAGCATCAATCTTAATTAGGCATGATTCCTTAGATGGTCAGATTTAGGCGATTTTAGGCATGAAGTTGTTTAAAGAGCACAAGTTGTTACTTTGATCCTGTAGCCATGATTTCTAGGTAAGCCATACAATTTAGATAGATATCAATGTAAGCAGTCTCAATTACTCAAGAAGAATCCTTTAGTCATGCTATCTACAATACATAGAAATAGATCATGTTGAGCAAGTAGCAAATAAAGCATTTATACCTGTAGGTATATTTTCTACCCTTTCATGCGAGAATTAAAGTATCTTATCCCCCCCCCCCACTTTCATTTAATCCCCCATTATTCATTTTACAAGTTATTACATAGCAAATAGAATAAATATAGGCCCAAACATAAATGTAAAATAACCCAACGATGCCTTTGTGTCTTCAAATAGGCTTTAAAACTTGGGTAGGCCCATATTCCTGGCGCGGATAGAGTGCTCAAAACTACAGTACCAAGAATTATATTCAGTAGTCCAGGCCCATCAACAAAACAATTCTATTGCCCATCCATTACCAATTACAATCAATGAAGAAACGAATGGCAACTCATACAAACGAAAATCATTTAGGATATCTCAAATTCTATGAATGATACACATATTTGGCCCTTAATACTACAACTAGCAGAAGCAAGAATTCTAAACATCCCAAGGACAAGACACACACTTGAACTTCATATAAATATACACAAGATGTAGAGGATATGCAAAATACATAGAGTGGGCACATACAAGGGCTTTCAGATTAGCAAACAAGTTCAAAGTAACAGAATTCTTAGGATACACATCATTTAATTGTAGGAATCTGGCAAACAAAAATCCATAAAGAAAAGGAATTAAGTATGAGAGTTTAAAGTTGGTAGGGTCATGAATTAATTCTATGAAGGTTAACAAGTAGCAATGACATGCTCGAGAGGCACCCTTGGGGAAGATACTAACAACAGTCTTCACAAGAAGACCTCAACATAAAAATGCAAGGTAAGACATAAATAAGAATTGTAGGCCAGTTCATGGCAAACAGAAGTGTTAATAAGAAAAGATTATTAACAAAATTCAGGGCCAAAAATATCAAAAACTCAGTACAATATTTAATTAGCAAGAAAGTACCTAATTCTGAGAATGCAAGTTGATCATATATAGCAAGTTTAATTATATCAAAGATTACCCTAGGCATTACACTCGAGAAAACCTAGCACTAGCAAGCATGGTCATGTAGAACAGTATTGGGCAACAAGATCATAGTAAAACATGCAATTATAGTACAATGTTGGGGCACACCGGTAGCAGAGAAACATGCTTGTTTGAAAATATAACAACCTGACATGTCGTTTTGCCTTATAGAATCCAATTTTCCTCAAATAAGACTTCCTGTACTTGTTTTTACTGATTTATAACTTACGGGGATGGTTGGTTGAGGATTTGGAAGAGTTTGGTTGATATCGGAACACTTGGTTCCTTAAGGTTGGCTTAACATACCAAGTTTTATGTTGGTTAACATTTTGAGTAAACGACCTCAGAATCAGGATTTGATGGTTCCAATAGGTTCATACAATAATTTTGGACTTGGGCGTATCGGGTTTTGGATGACCCAGAGTGTTTTGGTGCCTAATAGTGAAAGTTAGTTCTTGAAGGTTTTGACAATTCTTTAACTTTGGTTTGGAGCGGCTTTTGGTGATATCGAGGTCCAAACGGAATTCCGAGACCGGGAATAGTTTTATAATGTTATTTAAGACTTGCACGCAAAATTTGGTGTCATTCCTAGAAGTATATGTATGTTTAGGCGCATTGGAAGTAAATTGAAGAACTTGAAGTTCTTAAGTGTGATTCAATTGGTTTTGGGGTGTGATTGTTAGTTTAACATTTTTTTGGGCATTCTAAGAGTTCGAGCGAGTCCATTTTATGATTCCATCTTTGTGGGTATGTTCGGGTGGGGCCCGCGGGGCACCGATTGTCGATTGGATGAAGCCCGGAACAAGTTATGAGCTTGAAGCAACAGCTGAAGCCTCCGTAGATCTGTCATAATCGCACTTGCACTTGGCGAGCTGCAGGTGCGGGCGCGCAAGTGCGAGCCACGAGATGCAGAAGTGAGAAATCAAGGGTAGCCCAGGAACTGTAGATACAGAAGATTGGGCGCACTTGCGTGACCGCAAGAGCGAGAAGTGTGGTCGCAGGGCAAACAATAGAAAAATCCTTCTGCAAGGCAATGACAATAGCTCACCCAACTATACTAGGAGAAACATCCCGCACCATATCTGTAGTACCATTAAAATTCTTCAATTCTCGATTTATAACAAGCGGTTCGCGTCGTATAAGATTGAGCAGGAAGAAAACAAGAGCATGAGCCTCAAGGAATCAAGTCGCATGATGAGGAAATCAAGAAGTGGAATTTTCCTAACAGTTACATAGCCTCTCATAGATAAGTATAGATGTCTCCGTACCGATCAGCGAGACTCTAATAAACCGGCTTGTGATCCATGACTTCTATGAACCTAGAGCTCTGATGCCAACTTGTCATGATTCCGGTTCTCCCTCTGTGAACCATCATGACGACACCTAGTCTCTACAACTAGGTAAGCCTAAATTTGCGGAAGATAACCAAACTTGCGGAAATAAAATGATTTAAAAAAAGAAATAAGGAAATAAAATGATTTAAAAACAGAAATAAGGCAAGAAACGATTCAAATGTGCCACTCGACGTACACCATATATATATATATATATATATATATATATATATATATATATATATAAAAGTCTCAAAACGAAGAAAGGACATGAGTACACCACAACGGTACTCAGTAAGTGTCAAGTCTAACCTCGATTGAGTAGTGACGAGAAAGGTCAGGGCCCTACTAAGGTAAATAAATAATAAAATGATAGGATAAGATGAACGATATAATTGAGAAGTTGCAGTAAAGGTCTTTACAGGATAATAAAAGTACAATAACGGAAACAGAATATAAAGGCAATTCACAAGGAAATACCACTCGCAACAAGGATAATAACCGGGGATCTCTTGGTATCCTCATCATATGCCAGGGGATCTCTTAGTATCTCGAGGATCTCTCGGTATCCTCAATATAACATGCCTAGGATCTCTTGGTATCCCGCACCTTAGTCCAGATCTTAAATTCATGCAGGGGATCTCCCGGGATATCGTCCCGTAGTCCCAAATTAAAATACACATCAGCAACACAAGAATATTAAATTAAATACCAACCTCGTACTAGTAAACAATTAATTCTAGCCTAACATTCTTCACGTAATACAATTAAGGCAGTTTAAGAAAATAGGCAGTTAAGTCAACTACACATGCTTTTCTAACTAACAACAGCTAAATTTGCAAGTAGAATAAAACAGGAGAGAAAGGAACTCAGTTTAAATACTTCAAATAAAAGTCAGGTTTTCAACAATTAGCTCAAGTACGGGCTCGTCACCTCATGTACAAGGCATTTTAATTATCAAATATCATATCCTAAGGGGAAAGTCCCCCACACAAGGTTAGACAAGCCACTAACCTCGAACAAGTGCAAGTCAACCCGAAACCACGCCTTTGCCATGAGTATCCAACTCCAAATGGCCCAAATCTATTCAATTCAATTGTATGTTGTAAATAACACCTCAAGTAAACGATTCTATAATTAAATTCTAAGTTAATACACAGAATTAGGTAAAATAACCAAAATGCCCCTCAGGCCCACGTCTCGGAATCGGGTAAAATTTACATTTTCAGAACCCCCGTACTCTCACGAGTCTATACATAACAAGAACACTGAAGTTTTCATTTACAGGCCTCTTAAACTCAAGCCCTAATTACCCTTTTTTTTTGCAATTTCTCATCACTAATTATGTCTTTAATCACATAAAAACGAGTTATGAAGTCAAGGATGTTACCTCTAAGTGATTCCCCTTTGTTTTCCTCAAAAATCTCTCTCAAAAGCTTCAAACCCAGATGGAAATGGTGAAAGAATCCCTCAAATTTGCGAAGGCAACTATTTATATGTTCTGCTCAGCGATTCCCGCATTTGCGGCCCTGGGGCCACATTTGCGGTCCCGTTTCTGCGGAAATTATGTCGCATTTGTGACTTTCATTAACATACCAGCTTCCGCATCTGCGAACCTCAACCGTTCCTGCGGAAATTTCACTGCATCTGTTGTTCCTGAGGAAAATCCCAATTTCACTTATGCGGCCCTCTACGCCGCATCTACGGTTCCCCAACCCCAGATGCAAAAATACAAGAAGAACAGGTGCTGCACAACTTTAACTCCAAAATTTCCTCCGTTAACCATCTGAATTCATCCCGAGGCCCCCGGGACCTCAACCAAAGGCATCAACATATCCTAAGACCTTATTCAAACTTGTACCAATCTTCAAAACACTTCAAACAAAATCAAAACCACCAAAACACATCGGATTCAAGCCTAAGTTTCAAACATCTACTAAATTCCGCTTTTGATCAAAAACCCAACCAAACCACGTCCGAATGACCTAAAATTTTGCAAGCACGTCACATTCAACACTACGGAGGTACTCCAACTTTCAAAACTCCATTCCGACTATTAGATCAAAATCTCACTATCGGACCAGAAACTTTAAAATTTTGACTTTCGGCATTTGAAGCCTAAATTAGCTACGGACCTCCAAAACACAATCCAATCACGCTCCTAAACTTGAAATAACCTAACAGAACTAATGAAACCATCAGATTTCCATTCCAAGTCCGTCTTCATATTGTTCTAACTACGGTCAACTTTCCAACACTTAAACTCTCATTTAGGGACTAAGTGTCCCAATACTCTCCGAAACTCGAAACCAAACATCCCAACAAATCAAAATAGCAGAAATAAACTTGGGGAAAGCAATTAATAGGGGATCGGGGCATAAATTCCAAAAATGACCGGCCAGGTCATTACAGCAGAAGCAACCTCTTCTGTCCACCGATGCGAAGATTGGCTAGGTCATGGAAATGCGCACGTGTGATGGCTTTTCCGCAAGAGCGAGACCGCAGATGCGGCCAACGCACCGCAAGTGCAAAAATTGCTAGGGCAGCGCACTTCATTTAATATGGGAGTTAGGCCTTTTTCTCCCATATTTTACATATTTGGGCGATTGGGGAGCTCTCAAAGAGGGGTTCGACCTATCTTTTGGAGGTCAGTAATTCCTACCAAATGTGAGTTAAATACCTAGATTATGGGTAGATTAACATTTAAAAATTAGGAAAAATCAATGGTTTAGAGGAAAACCTAGGTTTTTAATAAAAACCAGATTTGACCACAAAAATTTCTATGAGACTTAGTAAATATCATATTTTATGTTCCTAAGGTTATGGGTAACGACTTTCTTTGAAAATTTTCGGAATCCAAGCATATGGGACTAGGGGTGAATTTTAGGGATCTTATTATTTGGGTTGTGTAATCACTTTAATAATAGAAATATGAACTTTTGAGCATGAATTGATTAGTTTATGTAATGTTTGATTAGTTTCGAGTCGTTTAGCATCGAATTTGGAGGTTTGAGCGCATTCTTGAATTAGGAAGTAGGCTTTGAGATGAGGTAAGTCTCCTTTCTAACCCTGTAAGAGGGAATTAACCCCATAGCTGAGCTAAATAAATGTGTTTACCTATCTGTGAGGGGCTACATACGTACATGGTGACGAGAGTCTGTACGTAGCTACTATTATGTTATTTTTCGGGTAGTTTACGACCCATATCATGCTATATTTGAAATGCTTGCATCCTTACTTGCTATTATAATCACTTAAGTCATGCTGGAAATTGATAAAATAATTATAGAAGGTTATACCCAGTTACTTGGGGATTTGTATGAAATACTTGACTGTAAATGAGAAATTGTGTTTTCTTGAATATAAATTATTATTTGTGGATCGGGCTGAGCGCCTCGGTAGTAAATAGATGCATCTATGGTTCCACTGTTCGATCCTCTGATAGTGCACAGTTTAATATTATGTTGGACAGCGCCGTACAACCTCGACATAATTGCACATGTTAATTATTTGGAACTCTCCGTGATTTATACTGCTTAAATGCCTTGAAATGTAAGTTGTTAAATGATATGATTGAAATTGAAATTATATTTATGAAAGAAGAACTTATAACTTCCTGTTGTTGAACTGTCAGTATTATTCATGATATCCATGCTTAGCATCACACTTTAATTATGTTGTTGTTGGCCCTAGTAAGTGTCAAGTCGACCCCTCGTCACTACTTCTTCTAGGTTAGACTGGATAATTATTGGGTACATATTGTTTATGTACTCATAATATGATTCTATACTTACTTGTACATGATCTGAGGCTGGTACATCTAGTTACCTGCCCGGCGTGCATACTTGATCTTGGACTGAGACTTCACGGTGAGCTGCCCCATTTCAAGCCATTCAGCAGCGTGCCGGAGTTTCTCTTTTGCTTGTATCTGTCTATTCTATTTCAGACAGTAGTATAGTCATCTTTTATATATTCTACTAGTTGCCCACACACTTGTGACACTATATCTTGGCACATATTAGTAGACTTTGATTTTTGGGTTGTAGATCTATAGTTATGATTTCTTTTAGTTGTTTCCATTTTTTTGCCTTAAAATCCATTACTTATCAAACACTTTAAATTTGAGTAAACTTCGATGTTGGGATTGCTTAATAAAAATGGGAAATCACTAAGTTGTTCACTATTGGCTTGTTTAGCAACGGTGTTGGACGCCATCACGGCCTGACATGGAGTTAGGTCATCACAACATGGTATCAGAGCACTAGGTTCATGTAGGTCTCACAAGTGATGGTCAAGCCTAATAGAGTCTTGCAGATAAGTGCAGAGACGTTAGTAGTTATCTTTGAGAGGCTATATGATGTTAGGAAAATACTCTTTATTCATCTTCTTTCGTGCAGTTGATGGTATACTAAGTTTCTTTCTTCTATTACCTTACAGATGGTGAGGACGCATGCGTCGAACGTTCCAGACCCGGGAGGAGCTGCTCCCCCATTATTGGAGGTCGAGGCAGAGGCCAGGAGAGGGAACTGGCCTAAGGTAGGGGACAAGGGCACCCCAGAGTTTCCCTAGTAGCACCACCAGCAGATCCAGTGGTGGATCCCATAGTCAAGGAGCAGCACGAGGTACATGTAGCAGAGCCAGCTTCGGTAGATTTCATGACAACATCGGGCTTTAAGGAGATCATGGACTATATGCTTCGGTTCATGGATTCTATGACCCAGGCTGGTTTATTTCCAGCAAACCCAGCCACATCTTAGGCGGGAGGGGGAGGACGGACCCCTACTACTCAGTCTCCTAGGCATGCAATTGTAGTGTATCAAACTCTGGGTACACTACCCGCAGATGGGGACCAGCCAGTTGTAGCAGTGGCACCTGAGCTAAGACCAACTGCGGATGGCGATCCAGAGAAGTTATTGGACAGATGGACTAGGATACACCTTTCTGTCATCGGAAGTGAGTGTCATGAGGATGCTCAAGATTTCATTGATATGTGCAGGGACAGACTGCACAACATGAGGGTGTTGGAGTCTCATGCGGTTGACTTTACTACTTTGTAGATGGAGGGCAGGGCCCGTAGATGGTGGCAGTCTTATCTTCTTAGCAGACCAGCGGGTTCTCCTCCCATGTCTTGGGGCCAGTTCACACAGCTTTTCTTGGATAGGTATATTCCACCCTCCAAGAGGGAAGAGTTGCGGTATCAGTTTGAGCAGCTTAAAAAGGGTCAGTTGTCAGTAACCGACTATGAGTTGAGGTTTTCGGAGTTCTCTCGCCATGAACTTATGATACTTTCTGCTGACGCAGAGAGAGCGCGGAGGTTTGTTGCGTGGCTGCACTCCGGTGTTAGGGACAATATGGCCTGAGAGGTTGAGATGGGGTCTTCTTATCAGCTGGTAGTAGAGATTGCTCAAATTATTGAGGGCTACCATCAGAGAGGTGGAGAGCAGATATAGTAGGGCAAGAGGGTCCAATTCTCTGGAGAGTTTAGAGGTGCCCCGGTTAGTGACATAGGTCAATTTGGGAGGGGTCAGCCTAGCAGGCCCCCATATTCAGCACTACCACCTCCTCGAGGTGCTTCTGCGCGACCCTATTTCAGCACCATACCAAAGAGTTCTTACCGCCCACCAGCTATCTAGGGTTCTTACAGTAGGTACTCAGGCCACCATGGTTCTTCCAGCTCCTATTTTAGTACCATGCTAGAGAATTCATATTGCCTACCTGCTATTAAGGTTTCCTCTAGTGGGTCTATAGGCCAACAGGGTTAGACATCAGGGCACCAGATCACCACACCGAGGGGCTGTTTTGATTGCGGAGATCTGGGTCACATGAGGAAATATTGCCCCATGCTTCGTGGCAAGGCAGTGCAGTAGGGTCAGCAGCCCATGATTACAGTACCGGTTGTCGGGCCACCCGGAGGCAGAGGGCAGGCTAGCAAGGGCCATCTTAGAGGTGGAGACCAGGCAGGGGGAGGTAAGCCAGTTACTGTTCAGTCAGGTGGAGGCCAGCCAGCAGGCGCTCCAGCCAAATTCTATGCTTTCTCGGCCATACTAGATGCATTATTTCTTGGATATTCCTCGTGAGTCCTTGGGTACTCCTATTTATGTGTCCACTCAAGTGGGAAATTATGTGGTTATGGATTGGATATATCGGTCCTGTGTGGTCATATTCTGTGCTCATGAGACTAGAGCAGACCTTTTGTTTCTTGCTATTACCAACTTTGAGGTCATCCTAGGCATGGACTGGTTATCCCCATATCACATCATCCTTGATTTCCATGACAAGACTGTTACATTAGTGATGCCATAGTTGCCAATATTGGAGTGGAAGGGTTCCTCCATTAATACATCTAGTCGAGTTATCTCTTTTCTAACAGCTCGACATATGGTCGAGAAGGGTTGTTTGGTTTATCTAGCTTATGTTCGGGACACCACCGTAGAGTCTCCGATGATTGATTCAATGCCAGTATTGGGAATTTTCTAATGTTTTTCCTTCTAACCTTCCAAGCATACCAGATCGTGATATTGATTTGGCTCCAGGTACCCAGTCTATATATATCCCACTGTGTCGCATGACTCCAAAAAAGTTGAAGGAGTTGAAAGAGAAACTTGAGGATTTGTTAGCAAAGGGGTTTGTGAGACCAAGTATATCACTTTGGGGTGCACCAATGCTATTTATGAAGAAAAAAGATGGGACTATGCGTATGTGCATTGATTACCGCTAGTTGAACAAAGTCACCATCAAGTACAAGTACCCGTTGCCGCACATTGACAATTTGTTTGACCAATTGTAGGGTTCCAAGGTGTTCTCTAAAATCGACTTAAGATCGGGGTATCATCAGCTAAAGATTCAGGACACGGATATGCCGAACACTGCCTTCCGTATTAGATATGGCCATTATCAGTTTTTGGTGATGTCCTTCGGCTTGACTAACGCCCTTGTGTTATTTATGGATTTGATGAATAGGGTGTTCAGGCCTTATATTGATCCATTCATCATTGTCTTCGTGGATTGCATTTTGATCTACTCACGTAGCCTGGGGGAGCACGAGCATCATTTGAGAGTGGTGCTTCTGCCATTGCGGGAACAGAAGCTATACACTAATCTTGGGATATATTTTATCAGGAAAGGGTGTTAAAGTGGATCTAGAGAAGATTGAGGCAGTTTAGAGTTGGCCACATCCCACTTTGGCAACTCAGATCAGGAGTTTCTCGGGATTAGTAGGTTATTATCGCTAGTTTGTGCAGGTCTTTTCATCCATCGCAACACCTATGATTAGATTGACCCAGAAGGGTGCTCCATTCTGCTGTTCTGATGATTGTGAGGCAAGTTTTCAAAAGCTCAAGACAACTTTGACTACAACATTGGTTCTAGTGTTGCCTTTTGGTTCGGGGATGTATACAGTATATTGCAACTCTTCACGCATTGGCTTGGATTGTGTATTGATGCAGAAGGGGTGAGTTATTGCATGTCTGCTGAAGATTCATGAGAAGAATTACCCTGTGTACGACCTAGAGTTAGCCGCGATTGTTCATGCTCTTAAGATATGAAGGCATTATCGGTGTGAGGTGTCATGTGAGGTTTATACTGATCATCACAGCTTACAGCATTTATTCAAGAAAATGGATTTCAATTTGAGGCAGCGTAGGTGGTTTGTATTCCTAAAGGATTATGACATCATCATTCTTTATCATCCGGGTAAGGCAAATGTGGTCACAGATGGTTTAATCAGAAAGGCAGAAAACATGGGTAGCTTGCCATTCATTTCAGTAGAGGAGAGGCCACAAGCTTTGGACATTCAGTCCTTGGCTAACAGACTTGTGAGGTTGGATATTTTAGAGCCCAACCGAGTTCTTGCCTGTGTTGTTGCCCAATCTTCACTATTGGGGCAGATCAAGGCTCGACAATTTGATGATTCACATTTGGCAGTTCTCAGAGAGACGATACTATAGGGTAGTGCCAAAGAGGTTTCTATTGGCAAGGATGGTGTTCTGCGACTCTAGGGTCGTCTATGTGTTCCAAATGTCGATCGCTTAAGGGAGAGGATTCTAGAGGAGGCACAATGTTATCGATATTCTATTCATTCGGGTGATAGAAAGATGTATCGTGACCTGAGATAACATTATTGGTGGTGGCGGATGAAGAAAGACATAGTGGAGTATGTAGCTAGGTGTCTAAATTTCCAGCAAGTCAAGTGTAAGCACTAGTGGCTAGGTGGCCTACTTCAGTAGATGACTATACCTGAGTGGAAATAGGAGTGAATCACTATAGACTTTGTAGTTGGATTGTCGCGGACCTTGCTGAAATTTGATACAGTTTGGGTCATTATCGACAGGTTGACCAAGTCGGCACACTTTATTCTGATTTTGACTACCTATACTTTAGAGAAATTGGCACGGATCTATATTCGGTTGCATGGTGTGCCTATTTCCATTTTATCAGATAGAGGCCCTCAATTCATTTCCCATTTTTCGAGAGCCATACAGAGTGAGTTGGGGACCTGCGTAGAGCTCAGTATAGTATTTCATCCACAGACCGATGGGCACTCAGAGCGAACAGTTCAGATCTTGGAGGACATGTTCAGAGCATGTATGATTGACTTTGGAGAGAAGTGGGATCATTTCTTGCCTTGGTCGAGTTTGATTTCACCAGTTATCAGACCAGCATCGAGATGGACCCCTTTGAGGCTTTATATGGTCAGCGAGGTTGTTCTCCCATCGGGTCGTTTAAGACCGACGAGGCTAGGTTATATGGTACTGATCTGGTAAAGGATGCCTTAGAAGAGGTAAAGTTGATTCAGGAGAGACTTCACACATCACAGTCCAGACATAAGAGTTACGTGGATTTGAAGGTGTGTGATGTATCATATATGGAAGACGAGAAGGTTCTCTTGAAAGTCTCGCCGATGAAGGGTATTATGAGATTCAGAAAGAAGGGAAAGTTGAGCCCAAGGTTTATAGGTCCATTTGAGGTGTTGAGTCGAGTTGGGTATATTGCATATAATCTTGCTTTACCTCTCAGCCTATTAAGGGTTCATTCGGTTTTTCACGTGTCTATGCTTCGGGGGCATCACACTAACTTGTCGCATGTGTTAGATTTTAGCACTATTCAGCTAGATGAGAGGTTGGGTTATAAGTAGGAGCCAGTTGCCATCATTACTAGATAGGATCTCCAGTTGAGATCCAAGAGGATTTTTGTAGTGAAGGTCTAGTAGAGAGGGCAACCAGTCGTGGAGGCGACCTAGGAGTTCGAGGAGGACATGCGGAGAAGATATCCACACTTATTCATCACTTTAGGAACAAATCTAAACTTGTTCGAGGGCGAACATTTGTTTAAGAGGTGGAGAATGTAATGACCCAACTGGTCATTTTGACTTCTAGAACATTGTTCCCATATATAAGACTTCTCGAACTTTCTTTTACTAATTTATGACTTGCGGGGATGGATGGTTCTGGATTTGGAGGAGTTTGGGTTGATCGGAACACTTGGTTCTTTAAGGTTGGCTTAAAAGGCCAAGTTTGACTTTGGTCAACATTTTGAGTAAACGACCACAAAATCGGGATTTGACGGTTCTAATAGGTTTATACGATGATTTCAGACTTGGGCGTATATTCGGATTAGGTTTTGGAGGACCCGAGAGCATTTTGGCGCCTAATAGTGAAAGTTGGTTCTTGAAGGTTTTGAAAGTTCTTTAAATTTGGTTTGGAGTGGGTTTTGGTGATATCAATGTCCAAATGGGATTTCAAGACCGGGAATAGTTCTGTATTGTCATTTAAGACTTGCATGCAAAATTTGGTGTCATTCCGAGTAGTATAAGTACGTTTTGATGAATTGGAAATAAATTGAAGAACTTGAAGTTCTTACGTGTGATTCAATTGGTTTTGGGGTGTGATTCTTAGTTTTAACGTTGTTTCGGGCATTTTGAGAGTTTGAGCGAGTCCATTTTATGATTCCTCACTTGTGGGTATGAATGTTGATCAGGCAAGGCGTAGACCAAGTAGGGAGCTTGAAGTAACAGCTGAATCTCCCCACATCTATCATAATCGCACATGCGCTTGTCTAGCCGCAGGTGTGAGCCATGAGCTGCAGAAGCGAGAAATCAAGGGCAGCCCAGGAACTGCAGATGTGGAAGATTAGGCTTATCTGTGTGACCGTAAGTGGGAGAGTTGTGGTCGTAGGTGCGGCTAGGCTCGCAGAAGCGGCCCCTTCTGTCCACAGATGCAGAGACTGGCCAGGTGAGGGAAATGCCCACCTACGATGGTTTTTTCGTAGGTGAAATACTACATATGCGGCCAATGCACTGCAGGTGCGAATGTTGCTGGGGCATTGCACTTCATTTAATATGGGAGTTAGGCATTTTTCTCCCATTCTTTACACATTTGGGCGATTAGGGAGCTGTCAAAGAGAGGATTTCGACCTAGCTTTTGGAGGTAAGTAATTCCTACCAAATGTGAGTTAAATACCTAGATTAATATGTAAAAATTAGGGAAATTCAAGGGTTTAGAGGAAAACCTAGGTTTTTTTTTTATAAAAACGAGATTTGACCACGAAATTTGTTATGAGGCTTAGTAAAAGTCATATATTATGTTCCTAAGGTTATGGGTAACGACTTTCTATGAAAAGTTTCGGAATCCGAGCATGTGGGCCCAGTAGTGAATTTTAGGAATCTTGCAATTGGGGTTGGGTAATTGTCGCGCCCTTTTTTTCCTTTTCTCGCGGAAAGAATCAGGTTTATTACATGTTTGGTTGGGACAACTCTTTCCTTTTGGAAAAGGGGGTTTGCATTTTTGAATAGTCCCCACCTAACAATTTTAAGGTACGTTAGGGCACCCATATAGTTCATTTCTAACTATGTTTGATAACCAGAGATAGGGTAAGGGTTTGAAATTATCCTAAGATAGGTACCCCTCATGATCCACTAGTGTGCTTCCCGGCCATACAATTTTTGTGAATTTGTACAATTAGCAAGTAAGCAAGTATGTCTCAAATAGTAGGGGATTTAAGTTTAAACACACAAATGTTTGAAAGACAGTGAGATTTTAGAATACAATTACAAGCTAAGCATGTTCGTGAATGTAAAGAGGGGTATCCTAGGTTTTTTTGCAATATGGATCACATCAGTACAATGCCCGGTAATCATTCCTTAGAAAAGGGACTACGCGTGGCATTACAGCACCGGTCATCATATCCATATCTACCCTTTCCTACCCTATGAAGGTAATTAGAGCGAAAATGGGCCTCGACCCCTATCGCATGTTGTTACACATCCCTTCCTATTAGTCCCGGAGGAATTTAGGACTCCTATCCTATAAGAAGGAGGTTCTAGGCAGACCTTCGGGTTTAAAGGCAAAATACTAAGGAGACATACTATAACAAGTATGACTTCAATTAAGAGGAGCATGGAAGACAAACGAAAGGCTTAAATATACCTCCACAGGTAATACACATAGACAACATGACGCATACACAATTAAAGTCTGAATTTAAATCATATGCATGGCATCTAAGTGATAACAGTAGAACCAGATTTATCAGATGACTCAGAAAAGAAGTCTGAATCAGGCTTGCCTACTGATTTTAACAGTTGATAATTAGACACTAATCACAGGGATGATTCTGGTTTTATTTAAAGTTGATTACCTAAGGCTTCCCTAGGCATAAATAATGTGCAGCATTTATTCAGAATTATTAAAATAGTGGAAATTATTTTACTCTAAGAGCATGTTGTTCTAGTTGATACGAATAAAAAGATTATTACCAGTTATTTTAAATAGGATAATCAAGTGTGAAGCTGTTTTTACCTCTTTCATAAATAGCTATTTACACTAAGTGTGAATGCAAGTGTGGATAAGATCCTAAAACATGGTATCTAAGATGCACATATAAATGGCATGATTGTAAAAAAAACAGAATCCCTAAGGCATGATTTCTAAATGCGCACAAGAGTTGCAGAATTATTGAAATGTGACTTCTGAAAGTACGAGAGTAACAACTTTTATGCTAATGTTGTTATTGTCCTAGGAGCAGGATTTTTAAGTGATCGACATAAAACATGGATTAGTGATGGATAAGATGCTGAAGCAAGAAAACATGGGTCCTAAGAGCATGATTTCTAATGCATGTATGAACCCTAAATATGGTTTCTATTGTACAATTAGGAATATAACTCTAATAACATGTTTTCTACCCTCAACAATTATAACATGCATATTTACCGCATCCCTTTTCATTATCCACCCCAATACTTGTTTACAACAGGTTATTACAGACCAATATTGAAATGAAATACATAAGTAGCAACGAAAATAAGAAGTTACACTATAGGAAGCTTGATTAGGACTTCCTCCCTGAATTACGTAATAAATCACTTCAAGTGCCAAGATTGTTCATAGCTTTCCCTCATATATAGGTGTGTCAGAGTTCCCTAAGGACGTCAAGGAATCTCGGGCAGTGCTCACACCAGAATTTGATAACCAAGACAGAGTAAGTATAGTGTGGAAAGTCCAGATTTCATGTGTGCAAGTTCATAGAGAGCTCAAGGATCCCAAGGTAAGGCTTACACAAAAGGGGCAGAACCTAGTATTCTAAGAGTACAGTGAAGGTGCAAGTCCATTTTGAAAGAAATCAGTAACAGAGATAATTGAAAGCATTTGTAGTAGTAAACAAAACTCAAACACCTTAAGGTGGGATCACACAGAATCACTAGACACAAGGGGTCAAGGGATTTGAGGATACACAATTATTTGACTATAAACACATAACCCCAGCAAGGGTCTTAGGACTGGTTTGTACATGCTCAGCAATAGCTGATACTGGCATAATCACAGACTAGTCAGAAAGAACATAAACACATAGAGGGGATATGGATTTGGGATTCATAAGATAGTAAGTACACAGTAAGTGATTAACAAGGCATGCTTTGAAACACACATAAGGGAATGCATTAATCTAAAGGGAAAGGGAGACATAGTAGCATGCTAGTAATGAAACTCAACTACAGGTAGGAAAATAAGGTAACAAGTACTGACTTAGCATAATTATAAGAATAATACAAATTAGAATCAATTAACGACCCGTACTCCCTTTAATTAGGGAGTCATAGTTCAAACGGGTACAAGTTGTATCAAATAAGGAAAAAAATTGCTTGTAAGACTGATTTTACCATAACAGGAATAGTAAAAGCATGTAGCATGTAATAGGGTCTATGTACATAATAGTTTCAACATAATGAAAGTACACATTAATTAAAAGCACATAAACAAGGCAGAGTATAATTTGATTCTGAAAATTGGTTCAAAGAATCACGGATGAGATTGAGAATCATAGGGAATCAGTACTAACCAAGGAAATGATCACAAAAGTAAGGAAGCAATTTTGAAAACCAGTATAGAACTATAAGGAAAATATATAGAATCAAAGGTGTAGGTTTAAGGAGATTACACAGAATCAACAAAAATTATGTGAATTATAAAATAAATGGTCGGACCTATAAATAACACGGGTGTGGACAAAATCAAAAAGACCTTAAGAACAAAAGAAAAAAGAAGCACAAGAGCATATAGAACACACATAAAGCCCAGAATGTTCATGGTAGTCATGCAAACACTCTGCAAATAAATTCAAACTTCGAATCGAACCCAGAAGTATTAGGGTTTCTTGACAAAAATGAGTCGAGCCAAAACGAAAGGCTCATATAATGTTTAAACATGCGAAAAATCACAGTAATCTGGAAGAAATCATTTTTTTGCAAAAAGGTCTTGAAACCCTAGTTTGAAAAATGAAGAAACTGTTTAAAATCGGTGAAACATTTTGAATAAGACAAGTGACAACCTTAAGAAACCCACAGATCTGAAAAGATCGGAAGATTTATAACTAGGTTTTTTTTTCAGAAAATGAAAGAGACGAAGTAAAGACTGGTTAAAACCCATAGATACACCTAGATCGAAGACATATCTAAAAAATAGTAAGAAGTCTCAAGGGCTAGGGTTTCAGAGAACCCAAAGAGGATAAGAGAATATTAGATCGTTACCGGTTTTAACCGAAAAAGCCATGGATCTGACTCGAACAACCATGAATGGCCAAAAAAAGACCATGGATAGAATTTGAGCTAGGTCTGGACTAGATCTCTTCGAGATCCTTCAATGAAATCACAAAAGCGGGCCACCAGAGGACGTAGGAGACAAGTACACGTCTCGAACAACCATGGGAATCCATGGATTGAGAGATGATCGAAGGGGGTTAGGGTTAGTTTGGGTGGCAGTGGCTAGGGTTTGAGTTAGGTTTCAGAGAGAATTGGAGAGGAAAGGGGATTCAAGGGCGACGGATTGGTAGGAAATGAATTAGGTTATGGGGTTAAAAATGGTAAGAGAAAATATGGAGATTAGAGAGGGTAGGTGGGGTTCCGGGTTTGGGCTTGGGTCCGATGGGTTTTCAATTTTGTTGGGGTCCGGTTTAAATTAAAATTGGGCTGGGGAATTGGGGATTGATTTAGGCTATCATTGAAATTCAAATTGGTTGTTATTTAAATAGCTAGTTTTTTCCTTTTTAATTTATAAAAAATAGTAAAAAGTTTCTAAAAAATAAATTAAAGGGCTAAAATGATTTATAATACATAATTAACAATTAAAAAAATTACAGGATCCATTTTTATGCGTATAAAACATAATTAAACCTTAAAATAGTGAATATTATAATTATGCGCAATTTAGCTTCAAAAATAGTAAATATAATTATAAAAATATGTAAAAATTACTTTAACCATAATTTGGCATTAATATAAAAATCTAATAGATGAATTATCAAAAAAAATTGGAAATAATTATTGGGAATATTTACGGGTAAAAAGGGAGAAAATAAATCAATTTAAACCTTTAAAATTATGGAAAAAATAATAAAACACTTTGACATGCTTATGTATGCCTATATGTGCTATTTTGAAGTTCTTTTGCATATTAAAAATATATAGGAAAAAATTGGGTATCAACAGCTACCCCTCCTCACTCGGGAAGAATGAAAGATTTTTCGGATAAAGAAATGATGGCCAATTTTGACCGAGCAAAACGGTTTGAAGAGGTTAGGCCGCACTCTGGCTTCTGAGTTGCCTACATGTCCCTGGTTTTAGAGGAATCAGGTGGTATGTAGTTCATGATACATCAGGAGAGTATACCGATGGGGCAATTTCAAGAACAGATGCAACATCTAGGGTTGTGTGAGTGAACGGTTTACGGGAATGGTTGGGTTTGATATGGCTGTGGAAATTGGTGGGTGATCGCTCCTACCGGGATGGTCGTTGCTCGTCAGTTTACCTACAAATAAGCAATACAAGCATATATTGTGCGTAAATTTATACATGATGTGAATTCCCATTGGACAATAAATGTTGTCTTTGGACGATGAGGATGATGTCCGTAGACCATGATGTCCTGGGCCATGGTTTGTATGATAAGGGATTCGCAGGCCATGAAATGATGTTCTCGAGCTATGAGGATGGCGCCTCCGAACCATAACGCCTTTGAATAATGATATGCAAAAGATTGAAAAAGATCCTCAGGCCATGACATGGTGTTCTCGGGCTATAAAGATGGTGCTCCAAACGATGACGCCTTTGGATGAGTTGGTGATATTTCAGCCCATGAAGGATGCAGTATGTGGCGATCTTTTAGCCTATGAAATGCAGTATGGGGCGATCTTTACGCCATGCACATGTAGTATGTGGTGATCTTTTAGCCATGTAGATGCAGTATGTGGCGATCTTTCAGGCATGTAATATGTAATATGTGGTGATCTTTCAGCAATGCATATGCAGTTTGTGACGATCTTTCAGCCATGCAGTATGTAGTATGTGGCGATCTTTCAGCCATGCAGTATGTAGATATGGTGATCTTTCAGCCATATAGATGTAGATGCGGTGATCTTTCAGTCATGCAGATGCATATGTGGAGATCTTTCAGCCATGCAGATGTAGTATGTGGTGATCTTTCAGCCATGCAGATGTACATGGAGAGGGTTTAGTCTCGGAAGGCAGAATGGTAGCCTTATGCAGATCGGAATGCAGATGGAGGTAGATCTTAACCTCGGAAGGTAGAATCGTAGCCTTATGCGAATTGGAAGGCAGGATGGTAGCCTTATTCAATGCAGATGCAGATAGAGACAGTGTTTAGTCTCGGAAGATAGAATGGTAGCCTTATGCAAATTGGAAGGCATAATGATAGCCTTATGCAAGAAATAAAATAGAAAATGACAGTAGAGTTTTCTTAGCTGAACGCAGATCGCGGCGTTATGATTACTGGGAGCATTGTGACATACGAAACATTACTGGTGCGTGCTGATAGCAAATGTTGGCAAGTGCAACGGTTTAGAGAGTTGTATTCTTGAACAATTTCTGTTCCATGGGTGTACAGTATGTTCAATGATTTCGTAATCTTAGTGCCTGCATAAAAAAAAATCGTGAGTTTTGTAAGAGGGAAGGTTAGTTCGTATCCCTGCTGGCTTTTGCATTGATGCATTCGGCTTCAATTTGGTGATACCATCTGTATCATTGGGGTAGCATTGCTAAACAAATCGGTTTCAATAATAATCATGCACAACTTTGTAAAAATATGGCATAAACAAAAATATCTTTTAGATAAACTAACGATTGTGACGTAGTTCAAGACATTGGAACCTCTCCTGCTACAAAATTTTGAGGGTCCTCTTCAAAATTCTTCCCCAGTTTGATGGGTCAACGCTTTTGACTATTTCTCGTGCGACGATCGGCTGAAATTACTTCGGAATTTTGAGGGTCTTCTTCAAAATTCTGCCTCAGTTTCTATTTGCGGTGGGAAATGAAAATTTTATTGAATTGTGACCGAACCCATAGGGCTGCCTACGTATCCCCTCTTAAACGGGAATCAGGTCAGGCATATTTCAATTTACATCATATAAGGAAAGCATAAAGTTTACACAAAGTAACGCTTGACTGCATCTGAATTGATCGTCTTTAGCCAGACTTCTCTGTCCATATCTGCAAGTATGAGGGCTCCTCCCGTCAAAACTTGGTGAACTATGTATGCACCCTGCCAGTTAGGAGAGAACATTCCTTTGGCTTCATCTCGATATGGGAAAATTTTCTTTAACACCAGCTGGCCCGGTGTGAACGGTCTTGGCTTGAGTCTTTTGTTGAAGGCTTTGGCCATTCTATTCTGATAGAGTTGACCATGGCAGACTGCATTTATTCTCTTTCCGTCTATAAGGGCTAATTGCTCGTAATGATGTTTTACCCACTCTACGTCATCGAGCTCAGCTTCTTGTATGATCCTTAGGGAAGGAATTTCTACCTCGGCAGGAATGACAGCCTCTATACCGTAAACTAGCATATGGGGGTTTGCCCTGGTTGATGTGCGAACTATGGTACAATACCCCAGAAGAGCAAAGGATAACTTCTTGTGCCACTGTTTATGCTTCTCTATCATTTTCCTCAATATCTTCTTGATATTCTTGTTGGCTGCTTCTACAGCTCCATTCATCTGAGGCATGTAGGTTGTGGAATTCTTGTGTTTGATCTTGAAAGTTTCTCACATAACCTTTATCAAATCATTGTTGAGATTGAAGCCATTATCAGTAATGATCGACTGTGGAATTCCAAATCGACAAACAATGCGGTCGCGGACAAAGTCTACCATGACTTTCTGAGTCACTGCTTTGTAAGATGCTGCTTTGACCCATTTGGTGAAATAGTCGATGGCTACTAGGATAAACCCGTGTCCATTGGAAGCGGCAGGTTTGATTGGTCCGATAACATCTATCCCCCAGGCGGCGAATGGCCATAGTGAGCTTGTTGTGTTAAGCTTGCTTGGAAGTACCTTTATCATGTCTGCATGTATCTGACAGTGGTGCTATTTCCGGACATACTGGATGCAGTCAATTTCCATAGACATCCAAAAGTAACCAGCTCGGAGTATCTTTTTTGTTAAGACAAAACCGTTCATATGTAGACCGCAGGTCCCAGCATGAATTTCCT
Source organism: Nicotiana glauca (assembly GCA_026770625.1). Taxonomy (NCBI): domain Eukaryota; kingdom Viridiplantae; phylum Streptophyta; class Magnoliopsida; order Solanales; family Solanaceae; genus Nicotiana; species Nicotiana glauca. The sequence continues at coordinate 101,819 of MU789717.1, forward strand.
CTAGTAGCTTGGATGCTTTCTTTGCATCGATAAAACTCCATAATCCTAAATCGGGAGTCCTCCTACATAGGATTCCTCCGCTGTGAAAGAAGTTGTTGGACAATCTTTTAAGTGTGCGTTTCTGACTAGGATTTGCAAGCTCTGGGTATTCTCCTTTTGTTTGTGTATTCTTTCTTCTCTGATGGCGATAGGTGAATGCTAATTCGTGTTTCCTTGACATTTTCTACATCTCCCAGGTTGACAATTTCGGTCTCGTCCAGGTTGGACTTAGTTCTATTCTCAAAGTTCTCAACTTCTTTGACAATCTCGTCAGGTATGTCATCTTCCTCTGAATCAATGTCCGTTTGTGCGTTGTCCCATTACATGTCACAGTCATTGGTTCATCAAGATAAGTAATAGTAATGATGTATTGGTAAACTAAGGAGAGAAAATGATGGCAATTAATTCATAAGAAAAATCAGAAATGCTTTTGATAAATTGAATAACTGTTTTGAACATCAAAGATCTTATTGCGGGAATCAAAAAATACGAAAAGATAATCATTTAGTAAATAAAGCAGTGAATAATGTTTGTTTTAGCCTTGCTACCCTAAGGCTCATCGGGCTCTGGTTGCCCTGATGCTCTAATTCTTCAGACGTGCCCCTTTGCTCACAGCCCGTATGGAAGGGCCTTCCTCCCCCTCCTCCTCGAGAATAACACAATAGTCCATATCACTGTCCTCTAGAAACAAGTTCTTCATTGCTGCAAGTGATTCTTTTTCATCCGACCCATAAATAATGTCGGCCTGTTGGAAGGTCTGCTTCAGATATGGTATTGGCTGCTCTAGAGGGTAGTGCGGACCGCGCCACGGTGGCGACCAACTATTGAATTCTTCCCAAGTGTATTCATATCCCAAGCTGAAGGTAGTTCTATGTTTCTTGAGTTTTATGGGTTTAGAAATCCCTTGGAGGTTCTTACCGAGCCCTTTGCCAGGTTTGTACCCACTCTAACTCAGTATACTCTCAATTTTGTTATCGCACCATTTGTCGTTGTCGACAGCATTGACCCGCTCGATGTGGTGGTAAGTTTCTCCACCCAGCTTTCTTCTTCCCCTGATCATCGGAATGGTCTGGCAGCTGTATATAGGGTTGCTATCGTCGCCATGAATGATCATTTCTTGGTGATTGCATTCAAATTTTACTACTTGATGTAGCGTTGATGCTACAGCCTCAACAGCATAAATCCATGGTCATCCCAGAAACAAGTTTTAAGACACCGGTACATCTATTACCTGTAAATCGACCTCAAACCAGGTTTGTCCCATCTGTAAGCATAGAATAATCTCACCAATAGTGGACCTCTGAGAACCATCGAAGGTTTTCACATTGATTGCTCCATACTTTATCTCATGCATCCCTTTACCCAACTCCTTGAGTGTTACCAGCGGACAAATATTAAGACTGGAACCTCCATCGATCAGGATTCTGGTGATGAAATAATCTTTGCATTGCACGGTGATGAGCAGTGCTTTGTTGTGACCTAACCCTTCAGGTGGCAGCTCATCCTCATAAGAAGTTATCTTATGGCTTTCCACCACTTGTCCTACCATATTAGCCATTTCCTCACCAGTGATGTTACTTGGTACGTACGCTTCACTCAGCACCTTTAGTAGAGCATTCTTGTGTGTCTTGGAATTTTGCAGCAAAGAGAGGATGGATATTTGTGCTGGCATCTTGTTCAACTGGTCGATGACCGAATATTCCTTGTCCTGTATTTTCCTCCAAAGATCATCTAGACCTGTCTCAATGAGGGGTGTCTGATTGGAGGCCTTCTTGCTTGATTCAGCCAGATGTTCAGGGGTATAGACTCTACCAGTTCTTGTCATACCTTGTGTTGCGGCAGTTTCTTCAATCCTGACCTTGCCTTTCCTTCTTGCCTCGACTGTATAGTCCCAGGGTACAACATTTGTATAGAATGATAGCGTGTTAGATATCTCCACTGGGATCCGCGCAGCTATTCTTACTTTGAATGGAACATGTGCCTTGGGTGGCAAGACTGCAACCTAAAATGGTATGGGTGTATTTGCCGGAGACGCGAATTCAACCTCAATTGGTGCTGGTATCTTTGCAGGTGGTGCTTCCTCAAACTCAAGAGGTATAGATATATTTACCCCAGCACCTTCAGACGATTAGATCTGGACTATGATTGGATTGAGAGTAATTGCTGGTTTTTTTGGGCCATCACCTTCTGCGATCAACCTGATGGATCCATCGGGGTCCCAGTCATCTTCTACTTCAATCATATGGATACCTCTACCCTTATGGTCTGGTAGAGGGTTGTTGCATACATTTGGAGCGGGTTCATTTGCCACAATAAACTTGTTGTCAATCAAAGACTGTATTTTGTCTTTCAAGGAGGGGCATTTATCGATGGTGTGCTCATTCATGCCGGAGTAGTATGTACAGGACTTGTTAGGGTTAACCCATTGAGAAGGATTATCAGAGGTTGCAGTAGGGATGGGGGTGACATAACCAGTAGCTTTGAGCCTCTCATACAGTTGGTCGATGGGTTCAGCGATGGCGGTATATTATTTTGGAGGTCTGCGATGAAAACTAGGTCGAGGTCTAGGGAAGTTTTGGCGTACAGGGGGTGATTGATAATGGGATGGTTGAGCAGTATATGTTTGGTAGACATGAGCGGGTTGGGAGTATCTGCGTAAAGTAGGTAGATATCTAGGAGGTGGAGATGACCGATAAGTTGGTGGTGGAACTTGGTATGAGGGTGCTTGGTAATTTAAGGTTGGCTGGTATGTGAGTGAAGGTGTTGGGTAAGCTTGGTATTTGAGGGGAGACTTGGTCTTTTGTGCAACTATCACGGCCCCTACATCCTTTTTCTTGGACACACCACCGGACTATAAAGCCTTATTTGTAGCTTGCAAGGCCTCGAAGTTTGTAACTATACCGCTTTTAATACCTTCTTTAATTCTTTCACCCAATTTGATAATGTCGGAGAACTTGTGGTTCTCAATCATCATCAGTCGTTCATAGTGCTGCAGGTCTGAGCTCGGACAAAGAACTTGTTCATTTGCTCTTCTTCTAAGGTGGGTCTGACCTTAGCAGCTTCGGACCTCCAACGAGTAGCATACTCGCAAAATGTTTCCGTAGGGTTCTTCTTCAAATTTTGCTTATAGAATACGTCTGGTGCGTTCTCTGTATTAAACCCGAATATGTCCATAAAGTTAGATTCCATGCCTACCCAGCTTGAACACTTCTTGGGATCTTGGTTGATGTACCAAGATAATGTGTCTCCCTTCAAATTCCTCATGAACAGCTTCATGCGGATCCTTTCATCCTTTCCTATTCCAACCAGTTTGTCGCAATATGTCCTCAGATGGACCCTTGGATCACTCGTACCATCAAACATTTCGAACTTAGAAGGTTTGTACCCCTCAGGCAGTTCGACATCAGGTTGTATTCAGAGATCCTCATAGTTCAACCCCTCGATTCCTTTGCTTCCCTCAACGCCCCGAATCCGGCTGTTTAGTTTCTTAAGTTCCTCGGCCAAGTTCCTGATAAGCTGATCCTTTTGATTAGACTCAGGTGTGCATGATATAGGTTGGGTAGGGTGTGGCATGGTCTCCACGTAGATAGGATTGTTGAGGTGGCCTGGTGTATGGGTGTAGAAATGGTCATTTGTGGAGTTCTGAGGTTCTAGGATGAGTAGTGGAGTGTTTTTTGGGGTATGACAGGTGTTACATTGGTTCTTTGGTGGAGCAATGGAATGATTCTGTTGTTTTGGGATATTTTGATAAGGTGTAGGGTTTTAAGTGTTCGGGAAGTTGATATCTGGATCGTTGATGGAAAATGACATGTTTGCCAGATTTCGGACCTGATCTAGTTCTTCCTGGAATTTCAATAGTTTTTGTTCAAGTTGTGACATATTCTCATTAGTAACCCGAATACCCTGGCCATCAATGTCCTCTACCCTTTCAATTGTGTTTTCCTTCCTGACATTGTACAAATCTTCCATCTTGCCTTTAACAGGACTAAGAGGAGGAGTGTGTGGAGGGCCCCTAGATCTTGTGAAATAAGTTGATGATGCTAGAGTGCACAAACTAACCTTTGGGGTGGGAAAATAATAAAAAACGGAAATAAAAACAAAAGGTAATCAAGTTAGTGAGGATTATAAAAAGTATTGCAATATTTAAACACATAGTCCAGGAACGTAAAGCGTGTCCTAATTTGGGGAACCTCTTTTATGCCCGAGGTAGGCCTAGTGACAAATTGATTTGGAGAACTTAGAATGCTAAATGCCTCATTTTATTGATAAAAAATAGGTGAATCCCAAAATGGCATTAGATAAGCAAGAAATAAACGTCACTAATGGCCATTGGCCTTATTACATTCATAAAGTGAAAAAGGTAAACTTCTATCTATTTGGTCCCAGAAGGACCTTCCCCATACTGTGCATCCCTGGCTCCGTCGAACAACTTCCCCAATTCAAAAAGTCCCAGCAATAGATATGATCTGGCTTGATGTCCACCTTCGGTCCCTTCAGCCCTTTGATAGTGTTCAACCCTTTTGAGAAATTTTTCCTCTAGCTCAACACTCTTGGGTGGATTTTGGTTAACCATGTCGAATTTGGGGACTTCGTGCCTCATCTTTCTGCAAGGAAAACAAGGTTAGGCCCTTACCCCCACCAAACACGACTATTTAACATCAACAATTAGCATGAAGCATCTCCAAATAAATGCACAGAACATGATGGGTTTAGGGAAACCCAATAGACTTTGGACAAGGTTATCTTAAAGGATCATTATGTGGACAACATAACTGACCCAGATAGGTTTGACCATGATGCATGCACAATTTTAAATAGAGTAAGGTTTCTATGGGGTTTTGGATTGGTACCCTTGAGAAGAAAACTCAAGGGGGAAGGCACGGAAGTGTCAACTGCACTGCTGATCGACTAGTTTTACTGCAAATAAGCCTTTTCGAATTTAGGAGGTAATGATATAGGAAGGGCACAACCACTCATCAAGCGTTGCTATAATATTTGTTTGGCACGAGTAGAGTATGATGTTGAACATGATTATACAAAAATAACAAGCATGTTGACATGTATTTGCACGTTAAGAAAGTGATAAATATATCTGTTTTATAATTTAAAGCAGTAGTAAAGGAAGGAAACAAGAAAGATATGTCAGTTTTGCTTTTGAAAAAGAAATTAAACTCTTAAAGGAATTAAACAAATATTTGCACATAGAAGGGGAACAAATTCACAAAAACAGTATCAAATGGTAAAAGCCTAAGATTCCCCAGCAGAGTCGCCATGCTGTCGCGCCCCCTTTTTACTTTCCTTGCAGAGGGAATCGGGTTTATGACATTTTTGGTTGGGACAACTCTTTCCTTTTGGGAAAGGGGGTTTGCATTTTTGAAGAGTCGCCCACCTAACGATTTTAAGGTGCGTTAGGTCACCTATATAGTTCATTTATAACTATGTTTGATAACTAGAGATAGGGTAAGGGCTTGAAATTATCCTAAAGGGAAGGTGTTAGTCACCCCTCAGGATCCACTAGTGTGGTTCCCGGCCAGACAGTTTTTGTGAATTTGTATAATTAGCAAGTAAGCAAGTATGGCTCAAATAGTAGTGGATTTAAGTTTAAACACACAAATGTTTGAAAGATGGCGAGATTTTAGAAAAGGATTGCAATCTAAACATGTTCGTGAATGTAAAGAGGGGTGTCCTAGATTTGTTTGTAATATGGATCACATCAGTACAATGCCCGATAATCACTCCTTAGAAAAGAGGCTATGCGTGGCATTAGTTCACCGATCATCATATCCATATCTACCCTTTCCTGCCCCGTGGAGGTAATTAAAGCGAAGGTGGCTCTCGACCCCTATCGCATGTTGTTACCCGTCCCTTACTATCAGTCATAGAGGAATTTAGGACTCCTATCCTATAAGAAGGAGATTCTAGGCAGAACCTCGGGTTTAAAGGTAAAATACTAAGGCGACATTCCATAACAAGTAGGACTTCAATTAAGGGGAGCATAGAAAACAAACGAATGGCTCAAATATACTTCTACATGTAATACACATAGACAGCATGACGCATACATAATTAAAGTCTGAATTTAAATCATGTTCATGGTATCTAAGTGATAACAGCAGGATCGGATTTATCACATGACTCAGAAAAGAAGTCTGAATCAGGCTTGCCTACTGATTTTAATAGTTGACAATTAGACACTAATCACATGGATGATTCTGGTTTTATTTAAAGTTGATTACCTAAGGCTTGCCTAGGCATAAAATAATGTGCAGCACTTATTCAGAATTATTAAAATAATGGAAATTATTTTACTATAAGAGCATGATGTTCTAGTTGATACAAATGCAGAGATTATTACCAGTTATTTTAAATAGGATAATAAAATGTGAAGCTGTTTTACCTCTTTCATAACCAGCTGTTTACACTAAGTGTGAATGCAAGCATGGATAAGATCCTAAAACATAGTATCTAAGATGCACATGCAAATGGCAGGATTGTAAAAAAAACAGAATCCCTAAGGCATGATTTCTAAATGCGCACAAGAGTTGCAAAATTATTGAAATGTGACTTCTGAAAGTACGAGAGTAACAGCTTTTATGCCAATGTTGTTATTGTCCTAGGAGCAGGATTTCTAAGTGATAGACATAAAACATGGATTAGTGATGGATGAGATGCTGAAGCAAGAAAACATGGGTCCTAAGAGCATGATTTCTAATGCATGTATGAACCCTAAACATGGTTTCTATTGCACAATTAGGAATATAAACCTAATAACATGTTTTCTACCCTCAACAACTATAACATGCATATTTACCCCATCCCTTTTCACTAGCCACCCTAATACTTGTTTACAACAGGTTATTACAGACCAACATTAAAATGAATTATTAAGTTGCAATGAATATAAGAAGTTACACTATAGGAGGCCTGATTAGGACTTCCTCCCTGAGCTACGTAATAAATCACTTCAAGTGCCAAGATTGTTCATAGCTTTCCCTCATATCTAGGTGTGTCAGAGTTCCCTAAGGACCTAAAAGGATCTCGGGAAGTGCTCACTATAAGGCCCCGTGAAAATTTATGCTCAAAGCCTAGTACTTCGTAGTTTCAAGTTCCGTATATGTTGCGTTTCGTGGTAGGATTACCTCGCACTCAATGTAAGTTTGACTCAATTTGGCTGATTGTGGATCGACTTACCAAATCATCTCACTTCTTGCAAGTCAAGTCCACCAATACCGCAGAATAGTATGCTCAGTTGTATATCAAGGAAATAGTGAGGCTTCATGGTACTCCACTCTCTATTATTTCGGATCGAGGGCTCAGTTCATAGCTAATTTTTGGAAGAAATTTCAGCAAGGTTTGGGTACTCAGGTGAATCTCAGCGCGGCTTTCCATCCGCAGACCGATGGTTAAGCAGAGCGGACTATTCAGATGCTCGAAGATATGTTACGGGCTTGTGTCTTGGATTTTAAAGGTAATTTGGATGATCACTTGCCCCGTATAGACTTTGCTTACAATAACAACTTTCATGCTAGCATCCAGATGGCCCCATTTTAGGCATTATACGGAAGGAGATGTAGGTCTCTGATCGGATGGTTCGAAGTAGTTGAAACAGAATTGATAGGGCCAGATCTCATGCACCAGGCTATAGAAAAAGTTAAAGTCATTCAGGAAAGGATGAAGACTGCTCAGAGTCACTAGAAATCCTATGCAGACGTACGTCGAAGAGAATTGGAGTTCCAAGTAGATGATTGGGTATTCTTGAGGGTGTCTCCTATGAAGAGAGTCATGCGATTTGGGAAGAAAGGGAAGCTGAGTCCTAGATATATCAGGCCTTATCAGATCATTCAAAGGATCGCGCAAGTTGCTTATAGGCTAGAGTTGCCCCCTGAAATGTCCTTAGTGCACCCAGTGTTCCATGTGTCTATGTTAAGGAAAGTGGTTGGAGATCCGTCCACCATCGTGCCAGTTGAAGACATCAAGGTTACTGAAGAGCTATCGTATGAAGAAATTCCAGTTGCTATTCTTGATAGGCAAGTCCGTAAATTGCGAAATAAGGAAATTGCTTCAGTTAAAGTGTTGTGGCAAAATCAACAAGTCGAGGAAGCCACGTGGGAAGCGGAAGATGAGATAAAAGAAAAATATCCCCATTTGTTTGAACAAGTCTAGTAGTGATCGTGCGAACTCTTGTCCCTAAGCGAACTGGCATTATGTCCCATTTGGTGCAAAGACACACCATTTCTCCCCTAAATGCTTTACTATTGTAATTCTTCAAGTTGTGCCAAAATTGTATGTGTTGTGATTATTTGAGCCATATGCAAACCCTTCTTGGTAAATGAAAGTTTTGTAAGAACTCTTGTGATAAGTAATTGGCTTATGATAATATAGATTGGTAATGATTAATTTGCATGTGTATAGTGAATCGAAGTGGTTAAACTGTATGGGACTCATTGGAGTAATCAAACTATGTGGAAAAGTGTGTCAAGTGATTGCATATATGCGAGTATAGGGGCGATTAATTGTATACCAGTTATAGGGATAACATGAATTGTGTAATGGTGTATAGAAATATGTTTCGGGGGCTCTCTGACAGGTAGATATGTCCAAATTACAAAGGAAACTCTGGTAAAATATTTCAAAAATATGGGAGTTAGTGAAAAATTTGGAACTTGCATATCATGTTTTTCAAACCAACCGATTTTCAAAAAATCCTCATTCGAGGACGAATGATTTTAAGTGGGGGAGGATGTAAGGCCCCGCGAAAATTTGTGCTAAAGCCTAGTACTTCGTAGTGTCAAGTTCCGTATATGCACTTAAAAATCAAGAATCATAATTTTCCAAAAAATTGCCATTATGTGGTCCAGAATGCGTCGCAGATCAGGTCTGCGGACCGCATTTCTACCGCAGAGTTAATCAGGGAGTTAGTTGAAATTGATGATGAAAATGCGATCTATTATGCAATCGCATAATCAATATGTGGACCGCATAATCTTCGCATAAATTCCTCAAGGATTTTTGAAGGTCAGTTTTGCGGTGCATTATGCGACTGCAGAACAGTAATGCGGATCGCATTCCCGTCGCATACCCAAACAGAAACGCTCAGAGTTTTGGGGCACTTCTGCGGTCCAATCTACGGACCGCATTTTTATTCTGCGACCGCAAAGGACGACCGCAGATCCTGCTCGGGCTTCTATTTTTCTAAAAATTTAAACCCGACCCTTTTTTAATAAAACACCCCAACCCCTCATTTTTAATGATCTTCTGAACAAAATAAGAGAGAGGGAAGAGAGGGTTCTTGAGAGTGAAATCAATCTTCATCAATTTAATTCTTCAAAACTATTCGGGCAGGGAAAATTCAAAGTAATTGCCCTCATCCCCATTCTTGCAGGTAAAATCCCTAACCATTTTTCCTTGATTTTCAGGTTAAACTAAGGGGGAGGGAGTCTCATGCATTGATTCTTGAAATTAATGGTTGAAATTGTACGTGCATGCCTTCTTAAAACCTAAAACCTAGCAAGGGGAAACTGGGTAGAGATAGAGGTTTGCAAAAGAAGGGCTGATAACCTAAATAAGTTTGAGTAGCAATTGTGAACCCCAATTCTAAGTCATGTGTATTAACTTGTGCATTAGATTGACGTTTCTAGACTATTTGGTGAATTGAAAATAGAAGTTAAAAGGGAATTCGGCTCCAGGTATCTGTGGCTAACTTTGACCTTTATAAAATCGTCTTGCTTGGTGTACGAATGTTTGGTATGTGATATGTACGTGGATTAATTGTGAAATTGGTGTGATTGGTATGATTGTGAATGTGATATGTGGTAAGAGTTGAGGAACAGATGACGGAAGGAAATCATAAATTATGCAACTGGAATAACTGTGATAGCAACATCTATGGCTTATTGTGGGCAATTATTGTTGTGACGTAAAACACATGTCAGTTGTTGAATATGATGGAAATAGTATTGATGGTTATGGAAATACTTGTAAATTGTTGTTGTTACTTCTTATGAAGTGTCGTTGTTGATCTTTGTGAATTGTTCATTGTTGTTGTGTTGTTTGTGAATTGTAACTGTACGGTGGGATCTAGTTGCACGCCGCAACACGAAGTTATAAGGTGTGGGTTGTGGTGATAAGGGTGGCCGAGGTAATAAGGGTGGAAAGTGATCGAAATCACTATTGAAATAAAAATATGAGTAAATTATGAAATTATTGATGTGGAAATGTGGAAGGGGAAACATGAGAGATTGTAAGTTTGTTTGGCTTGATTGTTCCTTCCTTGTGCATTTGATTGTTGTTTCTATTACTGTTACCTACTTGTGTATGGTTTGAGTTTACTTGGAGCAAAGTTTGTTCATACATACCAGTACAATTAAAGTGTATTGACGTCCCTTTTGCCGGGGGAGCTACATTCGTGTTATGATTGTAGGTGGATCCATAGCAGGTACTCCAGTCCACCGACCGTAGCTCCTCATCACTTCCCGTCAGCTGAATTGGTGAGCCCCTTTCCTTTCGGGGCCCTGCGTGGATCATGCCGCTTTTGTTTTGGAATCTCGTTTTGATATTTGTATAAGGTATAGTCGGAGCCTTGTTACCGAAAAGTTCTGTATCATCCTTTTTCATGTTTAGAGGCTCCATAGATAGAAAATGTGGGTCATGAACTTATGTGATATGTATCTTGTATGTTAGGCTATGTAAAATGTAAACCATGCTAAGAATCATGTACCGTGTGTATGTTTTGTAAAAAATAGGTGTTTTAATTGTAAATGGTTATTTCATTTTGCTAATAAGTAATGAAAAATATGGGGTAACACGTGGGGTAGGAAAGGCACCCAGGTCCGCTTGACTGGGGCTACCCGGTCGAGCGCCGGTCATGTCCCTCGAATTTGGGGCGTGACACTAACACCTAGATTTCATAGCACAGACAAAGTAAGTGTAGTGTGGAAAGGCCAGCTTTCATGTGTCCAAGTTCAGAGGGAGCTCAAGGATCCCAAGGCAAGGCTCACACAAAAGGAACAAAACCTAGTATTCTAAGAGTAAAGGAATTTATTTAAAAACTGGACTGACAAGTTCATTTTGAAAGCAATCAGTAACAAAGATGATTGAAATCAGTTGTAGTAGTAAACAAAACTCAAACACCTTAAGGTGGGATCACACACAGAATTAGTAGTCACACAGGGGGTCGAGGGATTTGGGGATACACATATATTTGACTGTAAACACATAACCCCAGTAAGGGTCTTAGGACTGGTTTGGATATGCTAGCAATAGCTGATACTGGCATAACAATAGACCAGTCAGAAAGAACATAAACACATGGAGGGGATCGGGATTTGGGATTCATACGATGGTAAGTACACAGTAAGTGATTGACAAGGCATGCTTTGAAACACACATAAGGGAATGCATTAATCTAAAGGGAAAGGGAGACATAGTAGCATGTAGTAATGAAACTCAACTACAGGTTTCACAACAGAACCACAAGTAAAAGTAGACCAGTAATGAGAGAAACTGACATACCAGTTAAGGAAGCAAAGTGCATAAAAGTAAAGCAAGTGGAATTTCACAGTCTAGCCTTGGCTTTCAGCCGGCTAGACAAGCAGTAGCATAAGTAGTAGGGAAAGAACGAAGAGTTTGAGTGTGTATGTGTATGTGTATGTTCTGAACTAATTGTTTGTGTCTTTAAAGAAGAGAGGGTAGAATATTTATAGCTTTGAAAACAGGCAGGAAGATAAGGTAACAAGTACTGACTTAGAATAATTATAGAAATAATACAGATTAGAATCAATTAAAGATCCAGACTCCCTTTAATTAGGGAGTCATAGTTCAAACGGGTACAAGTTGTATCAAATAAGGAAAAGAATTGTTTGTAAGACTGATTTTACCATAATAGGAATAGCAAAAGCATGTAGCATATAATAGGGTCTAAGTACAGAATAGTTTCAACATAAGGAAAGTACACGTTAATTAACAGCACATAAACAAGACAGAGTAAAATTTGAATTCTAAAAATTAGTTTAAAGAATCACGGATGAGATTGAGAATCACAGGGAATCAGTACTAACCAAGGAAAGGATCACAAAAGTAAGGAAGCAATTCTGAAAAATCATTATAGAACTACAAGGAAAATACACAGAATCAAAGGTGTAGGTTTAAGGAGATTACACAGATTCAACACAAATTATGTGAATGATCAATAAAACAAATGGTAGGACCTATAATAACACGGGTTTGGACAAAATCAATGAGACTTTAAGAACAAACGAAAATAAGAAGCACAAGAGCATATAGAACACACATAAAGCCCAGAATGTTCATGGTAGTCATGCAAACACACTGCAAAAAATTCAAATTTCGAATCAACACTAGAAGTATTAGGGTTTTTTTGACAAAAATGAGTCGAGCCAAAACGAAAGGCTCATGTAATGTTTAAACATGCTAAAAATCAGAGTAATAAAAAAAATCATTTTTTTGCAAAAAAGTCTTGAAACCCTAGTTTGGAAAATGAAGAAACTGTTTAAAATTGGTGAAATATTTTGAAGAAGACAAGTGACAACCTTAAGAAACCCACAGATCTATCATAGATCTAAAAAGATCGGAAAGTTTATAACTAGGTTTTTTTTCAGAAAATGAAAGAGACGAAGAAAAAATTTGGTTAAAACCCATGAATACACCTAGATTGAAGACAAATCTAAAGAACAGTAAGAAATCTCAAGGACTAGGGTTTCAGAAAAACGAAAGAGGATGAGAGAACATTAGATCGTTACTAGTTTTAGCTGGAAAAGCCATGGATCTGACTCGAACAGCCATGGATGGCCCGAAAAAAAGACCATGGATAGAAGTTGAGCAAGTTCTAGACTTGATCTCTTCGAGATCCTTCCATGAAATCACAAAAGGGGGCCACCAGAGGACGTAGTAGACAAGTACACGTCTCGACCAGCCATGGGAATCCATGGATTGAGAGAGGATCGAAGGGGATTAGGGTTAGTATAGTTAGCGGCGGCTTGAGTTTGAGTTAGGTTTCAGAGAGAATTGGAGAAGAAAGGGGATTCAAGGGGTGGCGGGTTGCTAGGAAATGAATTAGGTTAGGGGGTCGTTTGGGGTTAAAATGGAAAGAGGCAATGTGGACCATTGATCTCCCAGATCAACGGTCGAGATTAGAGAGGGTAGGTGGGGATCCGGGTTTGGGCTTGGGTTCAGTGGGTTTTCAATTGGGTTGGGGACCAGTTTAAATTAAAACTGGGCTGGGGATATAATTGAAATACAAATGGCCAGTTTCCCCTTTTTAATTTATCAAAAATAGTAAATAGTTTCTGAAAAATAACTAAAATGATTTATAATACATAATTAACAATTAAAAAAATATAGAATCCCATTTTATGCCTATAAAACATAATTAAACCTTAAAATGGCTAATATTGCAATTATGTGAAATTTAGCTTCAAAAATACTAAATATAATTATAAAAATATGTAAAAGTTACGTTAGCCATACATTGGAATAAATATAAAAATTAGATGAATTATCAAAAAAAATAATTTTTGAAATAATTATTGGGAATTGTATAGGTAAAACGGGAGAAAATAAATTAATTTAAACCTTTAAAATTATGAAAAAAATAATAAAATACTTGGACATGCTTATGTATGCATATATGTGCTATTTTGAAGTTATTTTGCATATTGAAAATATGTAAGGAAAAATTGGGTATCAACAGTAATCCCTTTAATAGTAGAAATATGAACTTTTGAGCATGAATTAATTATTTTATGTAATGTTTGATTAGTTTCAAGTCGTTTGGCATTGAATTTGGAGGTTTGAGCGCATTCTTTAATTGGGAAGTAGGCTTTGAGACAAGGTAAGTCTCTTTTCTAACCTTGTAAGAGGGAATTAACCCCATAGGTGAACTAAATAAATATTTGTACCTATTTGTGGGCGGCTACATACGTACATGGTGACGAAAGTCCTTACGTAGCTATTATTATATTATTGTTCGGGTAGTTTAGGACTCGTATCATGCTATATTTGAAATTCTTGCGTCCTTACTTTCTATTATAATCATTTAAGTCATGCTGGAAATTGATAAAATAATTATAGAAGGTTACCCACTTACTTGAGGATTTGTATGAAATACTTGACTGTAAATGAAAAAATTTTGTTTTCTTGAAAATTAATTGTTATTTGCGGATTAGGTCGAGCACCTCGGTAGTAAATAGATGCATATATGGTTCCACTGTTCGATCCTCTGATAGTGCACAGTTTAATATTATGTTGGACCGGGCCGTACAACCTCGGCATAATTGCGCATGTTAATTATTTGGAACTCTCCCTAATTTAAACTGCTTAAATGCCTTGAAATGTAAGTTGTTAAATGATATGACTGAAATTGAAATTATATCTATGAAAGAAGAACTTATCACTTCCTGTTATTGAACTATAAGTATTATTCATGATATCCATGCTTAGCATCACACTTTAATTATGTTATTGTTTGCCCTAGTAAGTCTCAAGTCGACCCCTCGTCACTACTTCTTCGAGGTTAGATTGGATACTTACTGGGTACATATTATTTATGTACTGATACTATATTTCTGTACTTAATTGTACATGATCTGAGGCTGGTGCATCTAGTTACCCTCCCGGCATGCATACTTGGTCTTGGACAGAGACTTCACTGATAGTTGCCCCCTTCCAAGCCGTTCAACAGCATGCCGGAGTTTCTCATTTGCTAAAATTTGTCTATTCTATTTTAGACAGTAGGATAGTCATCTTTTTTATATTCTACTAGTTTCCTACACACTTGTGACACTAGATCTTGACACATATTAGTAGACTATGATTTTTGGGTTGTAAATCTATAGTTATGATTTCTTTTATTTGTTTCCCTTTTTTTTTTGCCTTAAAAATCCGTTACTTATCAAACACTTTAAATTTAAGTAAAGTTAGATGTTGGTATTGCTACATAAAAATTGGAAATTACTAAGTTGTTCACTGTTGGCTTGTCTAGTAATGATGTTGGATGGCATCACGGCCTGACATGGAGTTGGGGCATGACAGAAAAGTTCATGATCATTTTAAGAAAGTTAGAAAATAGCAAGTTGTGTATGAAAGACTTAGCATGATGAAGGAAGAGCACATTAGAACAATTTTTGGGCAACCATTAATTCCTAGAAAGTTTAAACACAAGAATCCAAAACATGGTATGAGGATACACTCACACCAGACACCAATCAAGTTTAATATAAACATTTGAACCAAGCAAACATAGGGAGAGTAGGAATCAACTTAATTAACTACTTGTGATTCTATGATTAGGAATTTAACAGTGTTGAGGTATTAAAACTACAGAATGACATTAGGGCGAACAAGATTAAAAATAAGGGTAACACAGCATAGAATCATATTGGCTCATAAAAGTTCAAGTAACATTGGTCTACATAGCATGAACACAAATACAAAGAAAATGTAATTGACAGAGTGAAGGGTACTCACCAGTTGCAAATTAATGAGCAAGCAAATCAGAAAATTAAGTTCTAGTAGTAGCTCAATTAGAAATAGTAAAGATAGAACATTAGGATTACCAAAATTTCAGTGCGTCAAAGTTCCCAAGGGTTTCAAGTGAACCCCGGGCAGTGCTCACACAGAGAAAGGTCAACAATCAAATATCGGTGACCTTGGCTTTCAGCCGGCCAAGGGATCAATTTTTATAATAATAGAATGAGTGAGAGTGAGAGTGGGAGAGTAATAATAGTAGTCTCATGTCCGTTTTAGGGGAATTGGGGAGGGGTTTATATAGTAGTAAATATTAAATGAACAAACAATGAAAGACAATTAATCAAGCATAATAAAGGAAAGAATAGCATGCAAAATAAATTTAGAATCCAGAATAAGAGCAGAATAGGGCAAACCCTATTTGAAATCGAATTTAGGACAAATTGTCCACAAACCTTAAACATAGAGGGATCAATGAAAATATGCCATAATCAGTAAGGGATTTAATATTCTGAGTATATCGTACCCAAATCCACATAGTCACTGTATTTAGGAGAATCGACCTTTCCATAAGTGAAATGGTAACGAAAGTTACCATATCTAAGCTAGATGAACAAAGGTGGTAAGTGAATAATGAAGGAATCCCATTATCAATGGGATTAGGAGAGGAATTGAGGGGAGGGGGAGGCAGGTGGGTTCTTCAGAGAAGATAGGAAGGTTCGATAGGATCTGGGGGTAGCGGAGGGGTGAAAATGAGTTTAGGGTTTGGGTGAGGGGATATAAGAAGGCGGGTAGGCTTATTATGGCCCATTAATCATTTAATATCAACGGCCAGGATCAAAGGAAAAGCGGAGCAGGTTATTAATGGGCCGTGACCAGGTTAAGTTGATGTTACTTCCTAAATTTTCGTACGTGAGAGTATGTCGTAAGTCAATTGATATAAGCTCAGAAATGAGATCATCTTTGAAAGTACCTAAAGTTAGTTAATCATTATACCTTGGAAGTTAAAAATATTTAATATCATTGATAACAAGTACCAAGAGGGTTGAAAGACTTAGAAGCTAAACAAATTGATGAAAATAAGTTTTATTGAAAGTCGACAAGTTGGGAATATTATAACATGTACCTTTGGGATAAGAATAGGTTGCTTAACATGATAAGGAGGTTATATTATGAGTTATTTTAGTCGTATGGTAGTCCTATATTACTGTCATAACCCAAATTTCCCTCCGTTGGGTGTCGTGATGGCACCTAGTCTAAGGGACTAGGTAATCCTAACATTAACTGAAATAGCAATAATATTTAATTAACTATGAACAACTTCAAAATAGAAATCTTTATACAAATTTATAATCCCAAAATCGGTAGTACAAGTCATAAGCTCTACAGAGTTTATGCTAGAAAATATCTAAATACAACTGTTCCGAAATAAAGATAAACAATGCAATACAAAAAAAATAAAAGGTGACTCCAAAGCTTGCGAACGCAGCAACACGTTTACCTTGAGTCTCCACAGCAACAATCCGTACAACTAGATAATGATCAACTGACTTTGAAATACTTGGATTTGTACAAACAAATTGTGCAGAAGCGTAGTATGAGTACACCACAGTGGTACCCAGTAAGCATCAAGTCTAACCTCAGTGGAGCAATGACGAGGAACAGTCATGACACCTGCTTGACTAAATAACCTGAGCAAATATAAGTGTAGTACTAACAGAATATGACATCTCGTTAAACTATGCATAATGACGAAACTAAATATGGTACTTGAAATGAGAAACAAAAACAACAACTAGCAACGGAACATATCAAGTAATAACACAGTTAAGTAAGCCGAACATAGTCTAAATCTGACAATCACAATTAAAAGAAGAACATGTAGCAACTAGATGAGAGTAACCACTTTCACATCAGATGTTATCCATTAACCATCACGAGGTACCAACCCCAGAATATCCACAAGCCACGAGTCCCACTTTATGAACCTTAAATACTTGACATCTTGTGCCCTTATTTCAACTAGTACTGCACAGACGACGCTCGTGCTAAAATAACCATTTTCACATAGAATCAAGTAAACAAGGGTGTTCATCAATGCTCAAAAATATCAAGATCCGTCCTCTTAACCGATAGGAGTGATAAACTACGTGATACTTGTGCTAGTGTTCTAACATAGTTCATGCCAGTTAGTAAGTATAGGGAAAATGTATAGCACGTAAAATGTTTCTCCAAAATTTTCCACAAGATAAAACTCACACAAGTAAGTGTTCCACTACACAAATATCAACAACAAGAATACCCCCAAGCCATCACAAGTCATCACAAATCAATACCTGACATAGCCCACCTTGTCTCACCACGTGTCCAATAGTAAAGTACATTCCCACCTTGTCTCGCCACACGTACATAATAATATCCCCACCTTGTCTCCCCACATGCGCAAATACACAGATATAGCCCGTCTTATCACGCCATATGTGCATAATCAACAGTAACAATAGCACGGCACAAACCTTGTGCAACACAATCCCAACCGCACGACAGAAATCTCGTGCATCACAATAACAACCGCACGACAGAAACCTCGTGCGCCAAAACACTGAGTACCGCAGCCACAATGACAACAACATAAAAGTACGACAAGTAAATAAACTCAAAATCTTTCGATCACAAAGAAACGGTGGAACTAGTTCACAAGGGATAACCATAATAAAGAATACCAGTCATAATAAGAATATCTCAACAAGGGAGAAAATAATATGTAACAACGATACCATAAAGTACAGTTCAACAACAAGGGAGATAACACGAGTCATTAATTCCAAATAAGGAAAAGTCAACTAAGATATATGATATCTAAACTTCTTTTAAGGTTAGGAAATTACAAAAGAGATACAACAAATTTAATTAAGGATAAGTAGCGGAAAGATAATCATAACCTCAATTAAGGATGAACAATTACAGGAGAGATACTTGTACTTTCAATTAAGAAGAAGCGATTAGGGGGGATAGCATGACAATAGAAGAGTTAACAACTTCGGTTAAGTCATATAAGAGTCAAATAAGCAATAAGAGTGGATCATGAAGTAATTAATTCCAATTAAAGCATGTAAAGGTGAAACTAGTAAATAGAAAACCTAATCGTACCAAAAACAACTTCATACTCAGTGAATATAAGGACTTAAGAACCCTAAAAGGACAAATATATACAAATAAACCGGAGCACGTACTCGTTACCTCGCGTACACAGACTTTACATGATACAATTAGCATAGAAGACTCAAATCCTAAGGGGTAGTTCTTCACATGAAGTTAGGAAAGATACTTACCTTAAAGCTGACAGAACGATACTCTAAAATGAACTTCTTGGGTTAAATAACCTCCGAACAGCTCAAATCAAGCAAAAATAACTTCAAAGCATAAATAAAACTCATAAGAAACTATTCCAGGTCATAAAGCCTCAATCTTTATCAAAAAATAAAAATCAACCCAAAAGTCAACCCCCTGGATGGCACCTCGGAACCTGACCAATTTACAAAATCCGAACACCCATTCCGATACGAGTTCAATCATACTAAAATTATCAAATTTTGATACCATTTCGTCCCTCAAATCATCATTTTATATTTTGAAAGTTTTCTTCAAAATCCCCATTCTTCCTCAACCTAAAACACTAACTAAATGATAAAAATAAAGATAAAATCATGGAATATAATGAATTCTAGGTGAATAACACTTACCCAATCGATTTTCTTGAAAACCCCACAAAGAATCGCTCAAATCCGAGCTCTCGAACTCCAAAAATGACAAAAATGGCTAACCCTCGGAATAAAGCTTTATATATTCTGCACAGGTGATTATTGCATCGCGATCACGGAACATCACTCATGATCATGAAGAAGAAAATAAATGCTGCCCAATTTTTACTACGCGAACACGACAACACACTCGCGAACGCGGAGAGGAAAAATCCGATTGCCCAAGTTTGAACTACGCGAACGCGAAGAGTGGAATGGCAGACCTTCGGGAACGCAAAGAGTGGAATGCGAACGGGAAGATGAAATGTTTCATCCTCCAAAATAACACTATGTGAACGCGGATACACGGACGCGAATGCGATGAAGGAAACCAGATGACAGAAAATAGTTCTCCAAAAATAGAAGGAAATGGCCTGTAGCCCATCCGAAACACACCCGAGGCCCCGGGAGCCTTCTAAACGCACCAAAAAGTTCCATAACCTAACACGGACTCTATCAAGATCTCAAATCACGTCGAACAATGTCAAAACCACAAATCACACCATGAATCGAACTCATGAAATTTCAAATATTCCAATTTCTAAAACTCGGGCCGAAACCTATCAAACCAATATAGAATGATGCTAAATTTTTTAGGCAAGTCCCAAACGACATAACGGAGTTGTTCCAACTCATGGAATTGCATTCTGACCCCGATATCACCAAAGTCAACTCTTGATCAAACCTCTCCACCTTCTAAACTTTAACTTTTCCAACTTTCGCCGAAATGCTTCAAACTACTCTACGGACCTCCAAATCCAAATTCGGACGCATTCCTAAGTCCAAAATAACCATACAAAGTTGTTGAAATCATCAACACACATTCCGGAGCCATTTACACAAAAGTCAAATTCCAGTCAGCTCTTACTGCTTAAGTTTCCAAAACTAGAATCCTTCTTCCAATTTAACTCTGAATCATCCGGTAACTGAACTCGACCACGCACGCAAGTCATAATATATAATACGAAGCTAATCAAGACTTATGCTGCCGAATGAGACTTAAATTCTCAAAATGACCGATCAAATTGTTACAATTACGTTTTATAGTCAAGCGAGTTGGAAACAAAAGTTGGTAAAGGCCCTCATAATTTACATTCATAAATGTGCTGAAAATAAGGTCAAATCTAACTAATCTTTTTCTCATAATATACTTGGAATAAGTAAATGATCCACCTACCAAATTTAATATCTATACGCCTAGTTTCTAACTCATTAAACCATTCATCAATAAGACATAAGTGTAGAGAGATAATTGAATTTTTGTGAGACTGTGCAGGAAGCCCATATGGGACCCACTTGGTTGATGGCCGACCTTCACTTGTTTTTATCTCATTTTTGGGATGATCTTTGCTCATTGTCTGTCCCCCTCCCATCCCCACACTCTCCAAACCCTACCAAACGGTACCACAAAGGCTCCCAACTAATTCAAAAAAAATACACCATACTCCAACATCAGAGTTAGCAAATGGTGAAGAATAACCCCTCTATGGTGTTGTGATGTGAATAAGGATGATGGTTAGGTAAGTTAAGCTTAGGGTTCGAATGTTATCTACTGCCTAAGGTATGTTTAACATACTTTTTATTGTATTTAAGATTAATTACAATTCTGTTGTGGTGTTGGAGTGAAAGATTACAAGATAGCACTTGAAAGGGGACGAGATGTTGTTATCTTTGTAGGTTTTTTAAGGCTCTCTCTCTCTCTCTATATATATATATATATAGGGAAAAATAATTTGATTATGATATATTTTATATTGATATGCATGTCTATACGTTTATCAAGTGAATTGATAAGAGAAACATATAAAACTTGAGACTTGAAGTGAAGATTAGCTTAAGTCACTTCTATGGTGTTGTATTGCCGTTGAGGGCTGTTGTAAGCTAAATATACTTGGACTTCGACTTAAAGCTATTGTAGGAGGTATGTATATTGTTTTTTGCATGTTCTTAAGGTTATCTTGATGTTGGTTAAGTTAAATGGATGGAATAGACATGCACTAGTGAATAAAGTTGCTAATTAAGGATAGTTGGAATTGTGAATTTTTTCCTTTGTTATATATATATGGTATACGGCTTGAGTCATTGATAAATGCCTTCATTATCATGTTAATGATATTGTTAAGTTAAAGTGAGAAGTCTATAAGGAAAGATATGGGGTATACAGATTCCAATCAGAGCTTGCCGCTCATCGTGAAGTAGTTGTGACTTGTTGTTGCTATATGGTGTCTTGTTATTGATATTTATATATTGTTGGATCTCTCTAGTTGTTGTTGGTATATTGCATTGGAGGAGGCCATTGTTACAAGGGAGATGCTGCCCAATTTTACATAAACAAGTTACTAGTTTATGTCGTGGACTTGGTGTTTACTCAACACCGATTTTGAATCTCCTTATGCTATGGTAGATTGAGTTGAGTTGTTTGAAGAATTGTGTAACGACCCGATCGGTCGTTTTGAGCCCTAGCGCATAGTTCAGCGATCTGAGGCCATGAGTAGCTTCATTTCAGGTATTGTAACTTGTACGTATAGTCAGAATTGAAATTCAGGAAGATCGGAGTTAAATTTAAATGAAAATTCTCATTTCAGAAGCCTTAAGTTGGAGAAAATGGCTAAGATTGGAATTTTGATTAAACAACCTCGGAATCAAGATCCAAAGGTTCCAGCAGGTTCGCATAATTATTTCAGACTCCGGCGTATGCCCGGATCGGGTTTTGGATGACCTGGGAGCGTTTTGGCGCCTAATGTGGAAGTTGGCATTTTGGAAGAAATTTCATAAGTTTGATTTGAAGTGCGTTTTAGCGTTATCAATGTCCGTTTGGAATTCCGAGATTGGGAGTAGCTCCGTACGGTGATTCTGGAGTTGGGAGCGTGACCAGAAGTGAATTCGGAGGTCCGTAGGTCATTTTGAAAGTCATTTGGCTAGAGATAGAAATTTGAATGTTTTTGAGAAGTTTGACCGGAGGTTGACTTTTTGATATCGGGGTCGGAATTCAATTCCTAATGTTGGAGTAGGTCTGTAATGTCAAATATGACTTGTGTTTAAAATTTGAGGTCAATCGGACATGATTTGATAGGTTTAAACATCGAAAATAGAAGTTGGAAAGTTCAAAGTTCATAAAGCTTGAATCGGGGTATAATTCATGGTTTTAGCGTTGTTTGATATGATTTGAAGCCTCGAGAAAGTCCGCAAATATGTTTTGGGATTGGTTGGTAGTTTTGGTTAAGGTCCCCGGGGCCTCAGGTGGATTACGGATGGTGAACGGATCAAATTTTGAAGTTGAAGAAAAGGGTGAAGGATGTTGCTTCTGTCATAACCGCATCTGCGATTCTTGGACCGCAGAAGCGGGACCGCAGATGCGGCCTGTTGATACCCAATTTTTCCCTATATATTTTCTATATATACTCAAATACTTTCAAAATAGTATATGTATGCATATATAAGCGGCCAAAATCTCGCAGAAGCGGAAGGGGCCAGGCCCAAGGAAACCGCAGAAGCGGCCCAGGGACTGTAGAAGCGATTCCGCTTAAGCGGCCCCCAGACCGCAGAAGCGGTCAGCTTCCTCTCTCCCAAAGCCGCAGAAGCGGCCAAAAATCGTAGAAGTGACATCCGCAAAAGTAGAGAATGCACCGCAAAAAAGGAAGTTCCTCGAGGCAGCAAGGTTGATTTTAATCGTGGATTGGGTGTATTTCTCTCATTTTTCATGGCTTGGGGAGATTTTGGGGAGCTTCAAGAGGGGAATTTCGTCATTTAATGATTGAGGTAAGTTATCCCCACCTATTTTAGGTTAAATACATCAATTTTGTAAGGATTTGGGCATGAAAATTTGTATAAAAATTGAGGTTTTGGTAGAAAACCTAGGAAATTATATTTTTAGAATTTAGCCATGATTTTGGGTATGGAATTTGGAGGAAATTATATATTTGAGTTCCTAAGGTCATGGGTAATCCTTATCTTCAAAAAATTTCAGATTTCGGGCACGTGGGCCCGAGGGCATTTTGGTCATTTCACTAAGCAGAGTTGGGAATTTATATAATTTGAATTGTTAACAAGTATTTGAGCATGTTCTCGTTAGTTGTCGTTAATTGGCTAGTTTTGGTGCGTTGTGCGTCGTTTCAAGCCTTCGGAAGAATGTAGATTGACGGTTATGAGTCTTCGGAGCGAGGTGAGTCTCATTTCTAATCATGTGATGGGCAATTTACCCCATAGGTAAGTTAAATTGGTTATGTGCTCCTATTTGTAGAGGCTACGTATGCACGAGGTGACGAGAGTCCGTGCGTAGCTACTATATGCTATTATCCGTGTAGTTTAGGACCCAAAATCATGTTACACTTGGTTTATTTGTAAACCCATTGATGGGTTGAATTGTTAAATCAAATTAAATAAGTAAATGAATTTCAAAGGGATTAAGCTTCATTTCCTAAAGACTATTAAAGGAGAATTGGTATTATTTGGATAAATAGCCCCGATAGATTCTTAATTGGCTACTTGAGCATGTATTTTATGTGTACCTGTGTCGCATGCATGATTCACGAGCAGGGTATGTGTTTATTTAGGGAACGGGCCAAATGCCTCAGCAGATTAAATAGATGCATCTATTGGTTCGGGCCGCTCGACCCTCGGCAGTGCACAGTTTACATTCCTGTTGGATCGGGTCGTCGCCTCGGTGTGATTTCCACATGTTATTTGTCGCTTGAGAATTTTAAATGAGGAATTGGCCCTTCGTGACTTGATATAAATTGATAAGATAATAAAGAATAAACCTGGGAAGCCCTTGATTAGTTGTTGAAGGTGTTTACCTGTTTTCTGGCTTCGTGAATTTGAACTACTATATAAAACCATGATTTTCCTCGCATTTCTAGAATATTGTTAATTGACCTTTCTGTGCATTTTTGTTGCACAGGTATATATATACCCCAGCAGCCTACTGGGCGTAGCAGCATGGATAACTCTGGGACTAGGTGAGCTGCATTGATCGAGGCGACCGCAGCTAATGTAGTTCCTTTCAGCATTTTTATTATTTATTCCCTGTCCATTGTATTTCAGACAGATGTTGTATTTTACTTTCCTTATCGATAATTGTTCATGCACTTGTGACACCGGGTTTCTAGGATGGTTTTCGAAGGATTGTACTAATCGTTGTTATTTAAATTTGAATTCAAGTAGTGATCTTTTATTTATGAAAAATGGAAGGAAAAACCTTAGATTTTCAAAAGTATTAAAAGAGGATTTAGTTGATGATTTAGTTGGCTTGCCTGATAGAGGTGTCTGGCGCCACCACGACCCTTAGTGGATTTTGGGTCGTGACAACATGGTATCAAAGAACTAGGTTCCCGTCGGTCTCACGAGTCATGATCAAGTATAGTAAAGTCTTGTGGATCGGTACGGAGACGTCTGTACTTATCCTCGGTAGGCTACATGGCTGTTAGGAGTACTTCCCTTCTTGATTTCCTTATCATGCAGTTCAATGCATTTGAGGCTTATGCCTTTGATTTCTTCCTACTCAATCTTACATGGGCGCTTGTTATAAATCAAAAAATTGAAGGATTGTAATGGCACTACCAATATGGTGCGGGATGATTTTCTCGGTATAGTTGATTGGACTATTATAGTCGCATTATGGAAGGATATTCTATTGTTTCAACTCAGTAACAGAACTTCTAAGAGCCTTGAGCCTAGGAACAGGTTGCCATAATGCTTATGAATAATTATTCTGCAGTGTTTTATGATGGTAGGATGTTTGCCCACGTGTCGGGGTAGTGAATAAATTGAAGGGAGGTTTACTCAATGCATAATCAAAAGATTCAGTATATTATTCCCGGGAGGGGAAAGGAAATCTAACTAAGGATGGTCAGATGTGGACTGGTGGAAGTACTGAAACGTGATAATTGCAAGTGTGGTGGAGTTCCCCTCTATTTGTGGGTGCTGTTGTCCTAATTGAATGCTTTAAGTTTGTCGGTGTTATGATCTACTACAATTCGCCTTAGGGCAGGATATTGTGAAATAGTATTGGAGATACAACTATCAGATATCATAGGGTGCAGTGGTTTTGGATTTAATCAGTATTTCAAGATGTTGACGGTTTAATAAAGACGACCTTCGGAAAAGTTTGGGGTTAGTAGCAAGTTATGGATTCGAGTTCTATGAAGATAAATTTTATCAAGACAACGACTAGGCAGCAAAAGATGAGAAAGGCATGTGGGAAGTGTCAGAGGGAGTTTTAAATTTCTAAAAGGCCAGGCTTAGGGAGCGCATGCCGAACAGTTGATTGAATGAGTGAGTTTCCCCAAAGTGGGAGCGTGGAAAAACGGTATAGGGCCTAGTAGTAGTATGACTACGCACCTAAGGATAGTCTGGAAGGATCTGGGATCTTAGCGACGGGCAATGGAAGTCTGTAGAGTTAATTTGAAGCATGGGGTTGTTATGCGGCAGGAGATTTGGTATGACGAAAGGAGCTGCTTGAAATGAAGAAAGATGTAGCATGACTTTGAAATGGAAGGATTTTGTCGCGCATTTAATGGGTACGAGGGGTAAATGGACGGGTACGGCTAGGGAGTGAGCTTGGACTCAGGAGGGTTATTTCCTGTGAGCAGTTTAGCGGACGCGTCATTGGCGAGGCTTCTGCGAAGAGTTCTACGGGTTATGCAGCAAAGGGAACTATTGTGTGAGTGTTGTTAAATGATTTAGAGCATCAAATTGGGTTTCTACGATAAGATATTGAGAATTCTGGCGATTGATTGCGCAAGGTTATGTCAATAAGAGATTGAGAATCCTGATGAACTCCAGAGTTTTGTAATAATGGCTTCAAGCTAAGTGGGAGAGTCCCACCGCTTATGATTGGGTTGCATGGTTAACTACTTGCGAGGTTTCTAGTTATTAATGTCTTGATGGGTTATCTCAGCTACAGAAAAAGACCATAAGTGGTGAATTGAGTAGATGAATTGTGGTACGCATGCTATGGTTGGCTTGTGACGTAACATTTGAGAAATGTGAAATAATTCGTGAGATTTGAGACAACCTGTCTCACGATTCAAGGTCACTCGGGGTGAGTGTAGAGGGATTATGTTATGTGCTGAAGAGAGTTAGTATTATTTTCAAAGTAATCAAGGATAAATTGGAAGGAAAGTGGTTGATTAGCCATAGTTGAATTTGGCATGTTGGGGTCTGTGATAAGTTCATTCAGCGTGATCGAGTTATGTGTATGATTTGTGGCGGTACGAGTGAGGTTTGTCGGCCGCCGTAATTGACGTTATTCAGAAGCCTTCTTCTGTTATGGCTCGTTAAGTGTAAGCAGTTTCCGGAAGGAATATGGTGGCTTGGGCCACTACTTAGGGATTTGCATATCCTTCGGTTATGGGAATTCACTTGTGTGTTGCTACAATTCTCCTGAAGTGAGTTAAGTGAAAAGTTCATATATGATGAAGTGTTAAAATATTAATGATTTAGGAGTTATGATGAAGATCGTGTTCTATTGTATGTTGGCAAGTTGGGTGCAGTGAGTAGCATGGAAATTCACACGGTGGATTAAGGTTGCAATTTGTTGTTGGTGAGGATGTCATGAGCTCGGATGAGCCAGAAAAGGGTGGAATGATTAAAGTAAATTGGTGTTGTCTTCAGCGTCACCCGAGATCGATGTTTTGTGGAAAAAGTCCTTACATCCTAGTTAAGGATTCTTGATCGCTTTTTAGCGTTAGTGCGGCCGATGGTTTGGATGAGCGAACCCGTTATTTATTTCAGAAGATATTGGGAGCGTGTCCAACGGGAAGACTGTATAAGTGTGACATGTAATCACTTGATTGACTAAAGATTTGAACCAAATATGAGGATTGTGGTAATATCACTAATTTGAGAATTTAGGCCTGGATGGCACTTTGTTTATTGGGTTACGAACTGAGGAGGTTGCTCTGGTTATGACACTTGTTCTTGTATGTTATGGGGAGAGGGAATTAGTAAGGACCTTTGAAAGGTTATTGGCTTAGTTTGATGTTATCAGGATCGACCTGAGGTCAGTGGATGGGTTTAAATATGAATATGGACTCTATGCCAGACCAGTTGTGTTCATTTCAGTAACGCGCTCCTTATGGAGTAGTCAGGGTATTATCTCATTGTCAGGTATTTCATGTAGTGATGCATTGCACCGTGTGAGTTGTGAGACAGCCTGAGAAATTGTGATATGTTGAGGATCCACGAGGGAATGATGTATTGTGAGCAAGATGGCTCTTGGGATTCAGATTTGTATATCGCACCTCAGTTGTACTTGAGTTTTGTAGCTTATGGCACTGTATGTTCCCTTAGGGATGGTATTATGCACTTAGCGTGCTTGTGACCAAATTCGATATCGTGTTGTAATGGGCGGCTTGGCCTAATGTATATCTCTTTATGTAAGTTCTACGTGTGGATCAGGTGGCACGCCGCCATGAGTATGTTACTTGGATCGGGTGGCATGCCGCCATGGTTATATTGTGAGGATCGGGTGGCATGCCGCCATGGTTATGTTATTTGGATCAGGTGGCACGCCGACATAGTTATGTTGTGAGGATCAGGTGGCACGCCGCCATGGTTATGCTGTGTGGATCGTGTTGCACGCTGCCATAGTGAGATATTGAGTGTAGTTTTCTATATGCCAATTTTGTATGTCCTGCTTCCTATTTTCTAAAGAAAGTCCGTAATAGTGCGGGAGTTAGGTACTTCCTTCCAGAGTTCGTTTTCCATTGGCATTGCGTTCGAATTGGTGGCCTATTGGCGCATGGTAGCATCATATGAGATTTTAGCAATTTCTTGGGTGGCTTATTGTCTGAGCAGTTATATCGGATGAGACGAGATCCCTTGATTTAGGATTCTATGCAATCCATCTATATGAGGTATGTTGTGGAGATAAGACCGTTATTTGGTCCTGAATGAGGTGATGGTTATGTCAGGGGTGTAGACCGAATGATTTGTTGACTCGGCAGTTGGTTATGAACTTCTGCATATCTCATTCGTCGTGGCGGTATTGTAAGATTTAGAGTAAGATTGGTGTGAGTCATGAGGTGCAATGGGAGCATCTGATTCATTGAATTTTGGCTAAGTTGATCAGAAAATATTATTGTGGTCTTGTGGACTAAGTGTTGCAAATTAAGAATCCAGCAAAGTTATGCAGTCATGTTTGAGTACAACATGTAGTGATTGATATGGAGGCCATATGTTGGAAACGGGCCTGGCATAGGATTCCGGATGTTAGAATTGGGCTCTAAGGCTTATTTGCTTGAATAAAAGGGAATATCTTCAGAATTTATCGAGCTAATGTGCCCAACTAAGTTGTGGTAGCACGAGAAGGTGCATGAGGTGCTAAACAGTGATTTCAGACTACTTCCGTATAGTTTTTAGCACGTTCGAGGACGAACGTATGTTCAAGTGGGAGAGAATGTAACGACCCGACCGGTTGTTTTGAGCCCTAGCACGTAGTTCAGTGGTCTGAGGCCATGATCAGCTTTATTTCAGGTATTGTGACTTGTACACATGGTCGGAATTGAAATTCAGGAAGATCGGAGTTAAATTTAAATGAAAATTCTCATTTCATAAGCCCTAAGTTGGAGAAAATGGCTAAGATTTGAATTTTGAGTAAACAACCTCGGAATCAAGATCTGAAGGTTCCAGCAGGTTCGTATGATGATTTTGGACTCGGACGTATGCCCGGATCGGGTTTTGGATGACCCAGGAGCGTTTTGGCGCCTATTGTGGAAGTTGGCATTTTGGAAGAAATTTCATAAGTTTGGTTTGAAGTGCGTTTCAGCGTTATCAATGTCCGTTTGGAATTCCAAGACTGGGAGTAGCTCCGTACGGTGATTCTGGAGTTGGGAGCGCGACCGGAAGTGAATTCGGAGGTCCGTAGGTCATTTTGAAGCGATTTGTCTAAAGATAGAAATTTGAAGGTTTTTGAGAAGTTTGACCGGAGGTTGACTTTTTGATATCGGGGTCGGAATCCAATTCTGGAAGTTGGAGTAGGTCCGTAATGTCAAATATGATTTGTGTGCAAAATTTGAGGTCAATCGGACATGATTTGATAGGTTTAAACATCAGAAATAGAAGTTGGAAAGTTCAAAGTTCATAAAGCTTGAATCGGGATATAATTCATGGTTTTAGCGTTGTTTGATATGATTTGAAGCCTCGAGCAAGTCCGCAAATATGTTTTGGGATTGGTTGGTAGTTTTGGTTAAGGTCCCGGGGGCCTCCGGTGGATTCCGGATGGTGAACGGATCAAATTTGGAAGTTGAAGAAATCGCTGAAGGATGTTGCTTCTGTCATAACCGCATCTGTGATTCTTGGACCGCAGAAGCGGGACCGCAGATGCGGCCTGTTGATATCCAATTTTTCCCTATATATTTTCTATATATACTCAAATACTTTCAAAATAGTATATGTATGCATATATAAGCATGCCCAAAAGTTTTAGTATTTTTCCTCAATTTTTAAGGTTTCTGAGAATCAATTTGTTATCTATTTTAACAGTACAAAATCCAAAATTATTATTTTTAGGTGAATAACTTATTTCATCCCATATTTACAACAAAAAATATAATTAATATGGTTTTTGCATATTTTTACAAATTTATTTGGCATTTCTAAAGCTAAATCGCATATAATTGCAATTGTAGCCTATTTTGTAATTAATAGTATTTTATAATTATAAAATTAGTTCCAGTATTTTTAATTTAACATTTATATACTATTTATTGATTCAACACTTTAAATTTGTTTCATAAATCCTTTTATTATTTTTTATAAATTAAAAGGGGGAAATTGGCTATTTAAAACTTGGCCAAATTTCATTACAATTTTAGCCAAATTGCGTCCCAATTAAGCACAATCTTAACCCCAAATCAAACGATCGAATTATAATTTTTAAACCCGCCCCTGATCCAATTTCAAACCCACCCGTTCGGTCCTTTAATCTAGGTCGTTGATCATTTTGATCAACGACCACAATTCCTTATTACCTTTTTTAATTCCCAAACCACCCTAACCCTATCTCATTTTCCAAATTCGCCGCTCTAAAATCCCTTCGTCTCTCAGTCTCTCTCTAACGCTCGAAACCCTAGCCGCTATTAACAGCTTCTCCGACCAAATTCCACCGGCGTCCATGGCTTCCCAGGCCATGGACGGCCTGCGCTCTCTTCCATTCACCCCGAATCATGGTTGTTCAAAGTTTTCGAGGTTCGACTTCAACAAGGTCTGTCCAGATCCTCTACCGATCTGAGTTCCTTTGGTTTCTTCGGCTCCATTCTGGCATGTTCGAGCTTTGGCAAGGCTTAGCCATGGCCCAGACCTGTTCAAAGAAAAGATCTTTCCAGGCCTTCTCGTTTCTAGGGTTTCTAAGAAACCCTAAATTGTGTGTTCGAGGTTCTTTCTTCCCTTGTTTTCTTAGATCTGTAACTGATCTATGTTCTACTCGAGGTTCTGATGTTCTTCCCCGATTTTTCTTTCTTAAAAAATTAGTCTGTCCAATTTTAGGGTTTTTTTAAAAAAAAACTCTTAAGAGCGTTTCTTATTCTTCTTCTTTTCTTTATGTGAATCTGTGTGTTCATGCCATGGCTTATGCATTTTCGTTTGTTCTTATGTTTCGCCGCTAATACGCATGTTTCTCTACCTTTGTTATGTTACTGCTTCTACTGATTTTGTCTACGAGTATGCTTTACATGTTTATCTTGCATGTCCTTCTACTGTTTCTCCTACTAAGATTGTTTGCCTTCACTGGATTCGGTTGGGTTCCAAAATACCACTGTTGCGGCGTGCAACCCGACCCATACCATTTATCAGGTATCACTGATGCTTGTCTATGTGAGTCCCTTCCCTTTGGCCCCCTCTTGTGTGTGAGTTCAGTTCAGAGTCATGGTAGCATCATATTATTGCCACCCTTGACTTAGAACCAGGTTTTGAACCCCTACTCAAATGCTTTCCCATTCCCTCTCCCCTTTATGTGTTGAGCTTTAACTTGGGTCTGGTAGTGTCCTAATCACCACTCAGACCCTAAGTTTGACTCCCCAAAGTCTGCTCCTATTTGCTTGACCTAAGCAGCGGATCAGGGGTGTGCCAGCCTATGCCATGGCTGGGCATGACCAGCCTATGCTATGGTTCCTCTCTCACTTTGCACTCATTCCTAGTTTCCTAAGTTCTACCCCCCTTTGGTAAGCCATGCTTTGGGACCCTAGAGTTCCCTCTGAACTTGGATGCCT
>MU789719.1:0-17764 GCA_026770625.1 Nicotiana glauca
ACTAAAGAAATAACGGAGGGGGTGTGATATATACTGAAGATGTAATGATGCTTTTCGGCCGTTCGATTCAATCAAGTGAACGGCCAAGATCTTCTATACTCAAAACGACACCATTTAACTTAATGAGGCTTTCCTTTGGTCCGTTGGATTAAATGAGATAGACGGCTGAGATCTAATTCCTTAGGCGACGTCGTTTGGTTAAGTAATACCTTAGCCTCGTCCGTTTGATCAAACGAGACGGACGGTTGTGATTAATTCTCTTAGGCGACGTCGTTTTACTTCTACAGGCACCACTTTACCTGGTCCGTTGATTAATTGTATCAATGGCCTAGATTATTTGATTTTAAACGTCGTCGTTTGGTTGGGAGACTGGTCAGGCAGACCGGGCCAAAATGACTGGGCCTGGTCTGTATTGGGCCTGATATGTATTTCTTGCGTTTGGCCGAAGTTTCTATTGTATTTGTATTTTGGTATTTTGTTTTGTTTTTTGTATTTTTAATTTGTATTTATTTTATTATTTTCTGCATTTTCTGATATTTTTGTATTTTTGCTTTATTTTCCAAATTTCCTACCATTTGTTCTACAATTTTTATGACATCTTCTAATTAATTCCCTTTTGTATCTTCATTCAAATTTTATTTCAACCAATTAACAAACACTAGTATTTCACACAAATCACACACTTGCAAACAAAAATTATTTTATTTGATTTTGGAATTCATTTGCTTGGGGTAAAAATCACGTGCTCACAGTGGGCTCCTAACTGCTGACTTGAAATGTATTCCCTGCTCTCCAGGCGGGCTCCTGATTTCAACAAAATAGACAAAAACAAAGAAAATTTTCTGCCCATGTTTGGTAGTTGGGCTCATATATGACTGTTAACCGAATCATATTACCAAATATCAACAAGAACTTAAAAGCAAAAACTTGAATTGTACTCCCTTGTTCTCCAGGTGGGCTCCTAACTACTGACTTAAAATGTATTCCCTGCTCTCAAGGGGGCTCCTGACTAGAAATGTATTCCCTTGTTCTCCAGGTGGGCTCCTGACTACTGACTTGAAATGTGCTCCCTTGTTCTCCAGGCGGGCTCCTGACTACTGATTTGAAATGTGCTCCCTTGTTCTCCAGGAGGGCTCCCGACTGCTGACTTGAAATTTGCTCCCTTGTTCTCCAGGCAGGCTCCTGACTGCTGAAACTTGAAACGTATTCCCTTGTTGTCTAGGCGGGCTCCTGACTGCTGAAACTTGAAATATATTCCCTTGTTCTCTAGGCGGGCTCCTGACTGCTGAAACTTGAAATGTATTCCCTACTCTCCAGGCAGGCTCCTGACTGCTGACTTGAAATGTATTCCCTTGTTGTCCAGGCGGGCTCCTGACTGCTGACTTGAAATGTGCTCCCTTATTCTCCAGGTGGGCTCCTGACTGCTGATTTGAAATGTGCTCCCTTGTTCTCCAGGCGGGCTCCTGATTTGAAATGTGCTCCCTTGTTCTCCAGGCGGACTCCTGACTGTTGAAACTTGAAACGTATTCCCTTATTCTCCATGCGGGCTCCTGACTGCTGAAACTTGAAACGTATTCCCTTGTTCTCCAAGCGGGCTCCTGACTGCTGAAACTTGAAATGTATTCCCTTGTTCTCCAAGCGGGCTCCTGATTTCAACAAAAATAGACAAAACAAAAAAACACTTCTGCCCCAGTTTGGTGGCTGGGCACATATGTGACTGTGAACAAAATCATATTACCGAATATCAGTAAGAATTTGAAAGCTAGGACTTGAATTGTACTCCCTTGTTCTCCAGGTGGGCTCCTGATTGCTGAAACTTGAATGTATTCCCTTGTTCTCCAGGCGGGCTCCTGACTACTGACTTAAAATGTATTCCCTTGTTCTCCAGGCGAGCTCATGACTGCTGACTGGAAATTTATTCCCTTATTCTCTAGGCGGGCTCTTGACTGCTGATTTGAAATGTGCTCTCTTGTTCTCTAGGCGAGCTCCTGACTGCTGACTTGAAATGTGCTCCCTTGTTCTCCAGGCGGGCTTCTGACTGCTGAAACTTGAAATGCATTCCCTTGTTCTCTAGGCGGGCTCCTGACTGCTGACTTGAAATGTATTCCCTTGTTCTCCAGGCGGGCTCCTGACTGCTGACTGGAAATGTATTCCCTTATTCTCCAGGCGGGCTCCTGACTGCTGATTTGAAATGTGCTCCCTTGTTCTCCAGGCGGGCTCGTGACTGCTGACTTGAAATGTGCTCCCTTGTTCTCCAGGCGGGCTCCTGACTGCTGAAACTTGAAACGTATTCCCTTGTTCTCTAGGCAGGCTCCTGACTGCTTACTCGAAATATATTCCCTTGTTCTTCAGGAGGGCTCCTGACTGGTTACTTGAAATGTATTCCCTTATTCTCTAGGCGGGCTCCTGACTGTTGATTTGAAATGTGCTCCTTGTTCTCCAGGCGGGCTCCTGACTGCTGAAACTTGAAACGTATTTCCCTTGTTCTCTAGGCGGGCTCCTGAATACCAAAACTTGAAACGTATTCTCTTATTCTCCAGGCGGGCTCCTGACTGCTGAAACTTGAAATGTATTCCCTTTTTCTCCAGGCGAGCTCCTGATTTCAACAAAAATAGACAAAACAAAGAAAATCTTCTGCCCAGTTTGGTAGCTGGGCACATAGGTGAGTCTTAAACTGAATCATTCTACCAACTATTACCAAGAATTTGAAAGCTAAGTCCTATTATCCAGGGAGGTCCTGACAATTCTCAATTAGACGACAAATATGGATGTAAGCTGTATCTTCTAAAGGTATTACTTTTGCTAAGTCCTGTTATCTAGGAGGGCCTCAAACTATGTCCTATTATCCAGGAAGGTCCTGAAAATCAAAATGACACTTTTACGACTGAATTATACTACCCGACAACAAAATTTACGCTACATCTTGTGATCTAATGGAAATCTTAAAATTGGGTCCTATTGTTCGGGGGGGGGGGGGGGTCCTGAAAACTCCTAATTGAATCATGTCTTAAATATGAAAACTTTGAAACCAACTTACATTATTCTATGCTATTCATGATTTATTTTGAAATTTATCTAAGCCACATTTTCCAGGAGGATCCTGGGAGTTTACGGTCAAACCTGTTTTGGCACTTGCTCTTCCCTACGGAGAGTTTCTCCGAAATAAACAAAATTTTTTGCCCCTATTTCAATCAAAGAAAAATCTTGTTAGTTTCAAATGGTGGTTAGTTTATGGCATTCTTGCTGAAGATGTCTCCGCTGCCGTGCTTTGTTTTGACCTACTTCCCCGAACTGGCCCTGAACCGCTTGACTTTGTGACTGACTTTCAAAACCCCATGACCTTGGATGACCCGAGTGTTCTATACCCAAACCATTGTTTTACATATCTGACCCCTTTCTCTGAACCTTTGCATCCCATGAAGTTACCAAATCATTCCACCGATGAAACTTCCGGTGAGTCCTTATATCCCACTTTACATCATGCTATCTTTGGTATGTGTTGTCACAATGTGCTTTGCATTTTTGGAAGCTGGTAGTGAGCTTTGAAATCCTTCCTTATTTGCTTTGAACAAGACCGACATTGAAACATCTTAGAGAAACAAACCCCGAAAGAAATGAAATGCAATGACCTTGAGAGTTAAGGATAAAGAAAATCCAAAACTGGATGATTTACTAAAAGGAAAAGGGAAAGAGACTTATCTGAGTGGAACAACTGGTACCATTGATCATGACATGCATTTGGGACTAATCGGCCCAATCCATCCAACCAGTCAACTTTCAGTTGCCATACGTTGTTGCCCCAGAATTCCATAACCTGATTTCTTCACCCAAACCCTAACCTTGTTCATCCTACAGTGTCCTAAACGGTTTTCAACCATAGACCTCTCCCATTTGTTCACTTCTCAACTCACTTTTGCCTTAAAGTGCCCATGAGGGTTTTCACCGATAAGACTCTCATTTCTGATTTTTCTAAACTCATTTTTGCCGTAAGGTCCCCATAAGGGTTTTCACCAATAAGACTCTCTCATTTCGATTTCTCTCAACTCCAGTCGCCTTATGGTTCCCGTGAGGGTTTTCACTAATAAGACTCTCTCATTTTTCATTACTTTCCTGCTTGGACCAGAGTGTTGCCCCTAATATGAATCACCTCTTCTTGCTCGATTTGGTATTTCTTGAAGACTGATCAGAAGATCTTTCTTTGGACCGTAATGTGGGCTTTTGTATAGGGTTAGAAATAAAGGGTATTAAAGGCTCAAAACAATTCAGATGGGTTTAAAATTACAACTTTTGGAATCAGATTTCTTAAAACAACCGCAACTTTTGCCCCAGTTTCTTGCTTGGGGACTTTTGGATCTTTATTTTGATGGGACCGAACTGTGAGGCTGCCTACGTACCCTTAAAATGAATCAGGTCGAACGTAGTTCATGTCATAAAAATTACTTTGTTGTTGTGACTTTTCTTTCTTTTTCTTCCATTTTCTCTTCTTTTTTTTCTTCCTTTTGCCTTTTCTCTTTTTCTCCTTTTCTTTTTCTACTCTTTTCTTTTCTTCTCTTTTTTTCTTTTTCATTTTCATTTTTCTTCTCTCTCTTTTCTTTTATTTATCCTTTACGCTTATGTTTCTCAGCTTTGCTACTGATTCTAAAAGAGGGGTATGAAAGAAAATAAATAAGGCTCAAAGGGGGTAACAAAGGATAAAGTGTTGAGATAGTAGAACAAAATGCCTTCGTCATTCCAATCTCTAAAACATGCCAAGTACAAACAAATGCAATTAAAACAAAGTAAATCATACATAATATCTCTTAACCACATCGGAATTGATGGCCATTTCGACACACTTGGCTTCTACGTTTGTCAAATACAAAGCACCATTGAACAACACTCTCATCATGATGAAAGACCCCTGCCAATTTGGGGCGAAGTTGCCTTTGGACTCAGCCTGATGTGGAAGAATACGCCTCAACATTTGCTGACCCACTTCGAACTTTCATGGGCGCACCTTCTTATTATATGCTCTCTCCATTCTTTGTTCATACAACTAACCATGACATACTGATGCCAATCTTTTCTCATCGATCAAACTCAATTTCTCCAAGCAGGCTTTGACCCATTCATCATCATCAATTTCAGCTTCTGCGATAATCTGAAGGGACGGAATTTCCACCTCTGCAGGTATCACTTCCTCGGTGCCATACACCAACAAATAAGGGGTTGCCCCTACTAAAGTACGAACAGTAGTGCAATAACCCAGCAATGCAAAAGGCAGCTTCTCATGCCACTATCTAGAACCCTCCACCATTTTCCGTAGTATCTTCTTTATATTCTTGTTGGCCGCCTCAACTGCTCCATTTGCCTTGGGGCGGTAAAGGGTGGAATTGCGATATGTAATATTGAATTGCTGACATACATCTTTCATCAGATGACTATTGAGATTAGCCCCATTGTCTGTAATGATCATCTTCGGTATCCCAAACTAACAAATGATATTTGAGTGCACAAAATCAACCACCGCTTTCTTGGTCATAGACTTGAACGTTCTAGCCTCAACCCACTTGGTGAAACAGTCAATGGCCACTAGAATAGACCTGTGCCCATTTGATGCTGCTGGCTCAATTGGCCCAATGACATCCATGCCCCACGTAACAAAAGGCCATGGTGCAGACACTGTGTGCAATTCCGATGGTGGAGAATGAATCAAATCTCCATGCACTTGACACTGATGACACTTGCGCACAAAACTGATACAATCTCGCTCCATAGTAAACCAATAATAACATGCTCGGAGAATCTTCTTTTCTAGCACATACCCACTCATATGTGGTCTACAAACCCCTGAGTGTACTTCGACCATAATAGTCGTGGCCTGTCTAATATCTATGCATCTCAACAACCCAAGATCTGGAGTTCTTTTGTACAATACCCCTCCACTGAAGAAAAATTCACTTGCTAAACGTCGAATCGCTTTCTTTTGATCCCCTGTGGCCTGTACTGGATACATTCCCATTCTAAGGTATTCTTTGATATCATGGAACCACGGCTCACTATCAATTTCTTCTTCCACCATGTTACAGTAGGCATGCTGATCGCGGACCTGAATCTTGGATGATGCAAAATTGGTGCCAAAGTAGACAAAGCATCGACAACTTTATTATAAATCCTTGGAATATGCCTGAATTCTATTGATTGAAAGATTTGACAAAGATCATGCAAACATTGTCGGTACGGTATAAGCTTCAAATCTCGTGTTTCCCATTCCCCTTGAATCTGGTGTACCAGAAGGTCCGAGTCACCTCTGACCAAGACTTCTTGGACACACATATCCATAGCTAACCTCAAACCCAAGATGCATGCCTCATACTCGGCCATGTTATTAGTACAATAGAAACGAAGCTGAGCCGTAACGCCTTTCATATTGGTAGCCCCATCAAAGAAAAGTTTCCATCCTGGCTTTTCAACTTGTTCCAACTCGTCGACGTGCATTACCTATTCGTCAGGGAAGTATGTCTTAAAGGTTCATATTTTTCGTCTACTGGATTCTCAGCCAAGTGGTCAACCAACGCTTGTGCTTTCATTGCAGTCTGGGTCACATAGACAATGTCGAATTCCATAAGCAAGATTTGCCACATTGCGAGCCTCTCTATGGGCATAGGCTTCTAAAAGATATACTTCAACAGATCTAGCCGAGAGATGAGGTAAGTGGTATATGATGACAAGTAATGTTTCAACTTCTGCGTTACCCAAGTTAGGACGCAACACATCCTCTCAAGATGAGTATACTTAACCTCGTAAGCTGTGAACTTCTTGTTGAGGTAGTATATGGCCTACTCTTTCCTGCCGGTGATGTCATGCTGACTTAACACACATCCAAACGAGTTGTCCAAAACCGTCAAATACAGAATCAAAGGCCTCCCTAGTTATGGCGGGACCAACACCGGTGGGTTTGACAGATACCCCTTTATCTTATCAAATGCTTCTTGATATTCGTCTGTCCACTTGATCGAATCATCTTTCTTTAATAGCTTGAAGATAGGCTCACAAGTTGTCGTAAGCTGAGCGATAAAACTGCTGATGTAATTCAATATCCCTAACAGACTCATCACCTCAGTCTTGCTCTTTAGAGGTGGCAATTCTTGGATGGATTTTATTTTTTATGGATCCAATTCAATACCTCGGCGGTTGACTATAAATCCCGACAATTTTCCAGATGGAACACCGAAAGCACATTTCGCAGGATTGAGCTTGAGATTGTACCTGCGAAGCCTTTGGAAGAACTTTCTCAGATCCCTGACGTGGTCAGATTCCTTCCTGGTCTTTACAATCACATCATCCACATACACCGCGATCTCTCTGCGTATCATGTCGTGGAATATGGTTGTCATCTCCCTCATGTAGGTTGCCCTAGCACTTTTCAGACCAAATGGCATGACCCTGTAATAGTATGTTCCCCATGGTGTGATGAATGTCTTCTTTTCTGCATCTTCCTCATCCATTAAGATCTGGTGATAGCCTGCATAACAATCCATAAAAGAACCAATCTCATGTTTGGCACAATTATCAATCGATATGTAGATGTTTGGTAATAGGAAGTTATCCTTCGGACTCGCCTTGTTGAGATCACGGTAATCAACGCACACCCTAGTCTTACCATCTTTCTTTGGTACATGCACAACATTGGTTAACCAGGTGGGATACCGCGTGTCCCGAATGACCTTTGCATTAAACTGCTTGGTAACTTCTTCATTGATCTTCACACTCATATCAGTTTTTAAATTTCCTCAACTTCTGCTTGACAGGGGGAAATGCTAGGTCAGTGAGCAATTTGTGAACCACCAAGTCAGTGCTCAGACCCGGCATGTCGTCATATGACCATGCAAAAACATCTTTGTACTCAAACAATGCTTTAATTATCTCCTCTCTGAGCTGTGGTTCAAGATGGTCACTTATTTTAGTTTCCTGGACATTATCCTAATCCCTTAAGTTGATTGCTTCTGTATCATTCAGGTTAGGTTTGGGTTTTTCTTCAAAATGGCTTAATTTTTTACTGATTTCCTCAAAGGCTTCCTCATCATCATATTCCACTTCATCATCACACTCGATCTCTTGTATTATTATTTCAGAATTAGATTGGCATTTAAGACTGGGCTGGAGATTCCTCATGTATGTCATGTCACTTAAAGCAACATAAAAAGGACTGTACAAGAAAGGAAAGAAAAACAAAAATAAGACTATCAGGAATGAAAAAGAAAGGAAATTGCATTTCATTGAAATTTTAAGATAACAAGGTTTAACTCATCCAAATGGACGGAACATAGAATCTGAATTATAACCCTGGAAATAATCCAGATTAAACTGAAAGAAAAATCAAAGCCGACTACCAAGACTCCCTTCGAGTAGGAAGAGGAGTAGCTTCCCAATTGTTGATATTTGCGTAGGGCCCCACAAATTTCACATCTTCCTTGCTTGATCCCTGTCCAGATTCCACCATATTCACCTCATCGAACAACTTTTCAAACCTTTCAAGCTACTCCTTATCAGGATCAGCCACAGAATCGGGCATTGTTGTTGCTGGACGCTTCTTAGTACCAGGCCTGCCAAAGGATCGGGAGAGACAGGGGACATGCTTTGGAAGAACCCATGCTTTCTTTTTCA
This sequence comes from Nicotiana glauca, assembly GCA_026770625.1. Lineage (NCBI taxonomy): Eukaryota > Viridiplantae > Streptophyta > Magnoliopsida > Solanales > Solanaceae > Nicotiana > Nicotiana glauca. Next base: position 8,647 of record MU789719.1, read on the forward strand.
ACTTTCTGGATCGCCTTATGTCTGCAGCTATGGGCTTGAACCCCAAACCAAAAGTATCAAAGTTTCTAGGAAGAGACCTTGATGTACGATGCCTTGCAGATAAGCACCCAAACCCTTGCCAGGTACGAAGCCATTCTTCAACATTTTCGAATCCACCATGACTGATGCGGCTGCTACTTTCAGAATGGGAACACACTCCCCTTCTAGGATCTTTTCAACTGATAGACCCAGAGACCCTTGTCGTCTTCAGCTTCGATGAAAGGTACAATGGAATCACCTAGGGCACACAGATTATCCTCACCGTGCACCACAATTTCCTATCTGTCCCATTCAAATTTAACCATCTGGTGCAGGGCGGACGTCACTGCCTTGGCGGCACGAATCCAGGGTCGACCCAGCAAGAGATTGTAAGAAACCGCCACATCCAGCACTTGAAATTCCATAGTAAATTCAACTGGACCTATTGTCAGTTCCAGCACTATGTCCCCGATTGCATCTTTCCCTCCACCATCGAACCCCCGAACGTAAATACTATTCTTTTGAATTCTTTCGTTGTCCACTTTCAATTTGTCCAGGGTGGAGAGGGGGCAAATGTTTGCACTAGACCCATTGTCAACCAGAACTCGAGTAACCACAGAATCTTTGCACTTCACCGTCAGATAAAGGGCCCTATTATGCTTAGTACCCTACACTGGCAACTCATCATCGGAGAAAGTAACTCTATTCACCTCAAATATTTTGTTTGCTATCTTCTCCAAGTGGTTCACCGAGATCTTATCGGGAACATGGGCCTCATTCAAAATTTTTATCAGTGCCCGACGATGCTCATCTGAATGGATTAACAATGAGAGCAAAGAGATCTAAGCAGATGTTTTCCTTAATTGCTCTACAATAGAATAGTCCTGCAGTTTCATTTTTCTCAAAAATTCTTCCACTTCCTCTTCTGATACATCTTTCTTTACCAATTTCGGGTTATCCTTGGGGATCCTAGTTTTTCATAACTTTTCAGGGGCAAAGTATCTCCCCGAACGAGTCAAGCCCCGAGCTTCACAAACTTCTTCTCTAAATTCTTTCCCTTTATACATCATTACTACTCGTTCATAACTCCAAGGAACAACTTTGTTGTTGACTATTGGCAGTTGAGTTACCGATTTTATATTGACAGTCTCTATGCGAGCGCCCTCCATGACTATCACAGGCTTATTTGTTTTCCCTGGTACCACCACTTTAACTTTCTCTGGTTTCACTGCAACAACACTTGACGACCCCTTCTCTACCACAAATGGTTTATTATTTGTCCCTTTCAACGGGATCATTGGTTTTCTACTGGTTGACTTTTCCCTTGGCTTGACTTTGCTGGAACGAATCATCATTAACGTTTGCGATGGTTTCTTAGGCCCTCCCCTTTGTGTATCAACTCGATCATATGGGTCTCATGATGAGCCGACAACAGATTCTGATTGATATTAGGTACCTCTGGGGCTTGGACCTCAATCCGATTGGTATCAATGAGCTCTTGAATAGCTATTTTCAATTTCCAGCATTTCTCTGTGTCGTGCCCCAGGGCACCTTAACAATATTCAAAACTCACCGAGTGGTCAAGATTTCTCGAGGGGGGGGGGGGGGTTGCCAGCTTAGGTTCAATCAGATTCAACATACCCAACTATCTCAACATGTGGAATAGACTGATATATGATTCTCCCAATGGAGTGAATGATTTCTATTTCTGTGACCTCTCATTCTTGAAGGCTTGATTTGGTCGAAAACTTGTTCCAAGGGAATTTTTGTAGGCCCTTGGGGGTGGGTAGGTGCTTTGTGGAGCTGGGTAAGTATTCTGTGGGGTTGGCGCACACCATTGTTCGTGGGTAGGAGGTTGAGTGTCGTTTGAGCATGGTGGACAGAATAGTAGGGGTTTGGAGGTGGGTAATAGTGTTGTGGTGGGTTATATGGAGTGTGGTGGCAAGTTTGGCGGTGGGGTCGAGGCGGGTTATAGTAAGGTGACTGGCCCCTGGACCAAGCTCTTGACTCAACTACCGCAACGTCCTCTTTCTTCTTCTTCCTCAGTACACCCCCAGTGTCATTTTGAATGGCCTGGGAGGTTGCCTTTATTGCTGAATAACTCATGATTTTGTTTGACTTGAGTCCTTCCTCTACCATGCTTCCCATTTTTACCACTTCGTTGTAGGATTTCCCTACCGCTAACACCAAGTGACCGAAATAAGTGGGCTCCAAGGCCTCCAAGAAATAATCAACCATTTCACTCTCTTTCATGGGAGGGTCAACCCTCGCTGCTTGCTCTCTCCAGCGAAAGCCGTATTCTCTGAAACTCTCCCCAGGCTTCTTCTCAATCTTCATCAATGATAGACGGTCTGGGACAATTTCAATATTGTACTGAAAATGGATGGCAAATGCTTGGGCTAGATCGTCCCAAGTGTACCACGACCATGATCTTGTCGGGTGTACCATTCCAAAGCTGAGCCACTTAAACTTTGGCTAAAATACGCCATCAGTAATTCATCTCTTCCACCCACCCCTTTCATCTTGCTACAAAAACCCCTCAGGTGTGATACTAGATCACCATGCTCGTTATATAAATCAAACCTGGGCAGCTTGAACCCTGCTGGTAATTGGACATCTGGTAACAGACACAGGTCTTTATAAGCCATGCTTACTTGTCCGCCTAGCCCCTGCATATTCCTAAAAGATTGCTCCAAGCTTTTGACTTTCTTAACCATCTCCTCCTGCTCAGAATTCTTAGAAGGCTTCTCAGTTTCTACCGAGAGATCAAAACGAGGAGTGTAAGAACATGGTTCTGGTGCTTTGAAGGTCGGTTCTAGGGGATAATAATGGTTTTCATTAGTCTGGAACAGAGGCTCACTAGAAGATCGATGTAATGCAGCAGGTGGAGGTGCCATAAACACATGAGTGATTGGTGAAGGAGGGTATGGGACTTGTTTGGGTGGTGAAGCTGGTGGTGTTTGGGAGGTGGTTCCATAACATTGTTGGTAGGTGGGAAAGGTTGGAGATGAATTCACAGTAGGAGGCTCCTGAGGTTGGGCCAATGGTGGGATATAAGCAGGGTTGGCAGGATAAACCGGTGGTGGATGCCCCTTTGACCAGGCCTGGTACATTTCAGCCATTTGTTGCTTTAACTTATGCATCTCTTCTTTCATCTCATTAACATCCAATTCATCCATCTCTCTTGGCGGGTCGACAATACTCGCCTCTAGTTCTTGGTTGGTCATGTTCAGCTTATTTTTTGACCGGGAGTTGTAAGAGTGAGTTGCCAGAATGCCGATCAACTAACCACCTGCCTAAACTCAATACATCAACAACAACATTGTTAGTGGTTAGGGCTTTAACATATTGGTAACCGTACATTTGGAGAATGAATGCACCTAAGCAGTTAACCGTTTCTATTATGCATTTGTTCGGTTGCTTGCGTCATCCCGACTTTCCCTATTTACATTTGCCACTTCTTTCTTTTTCCTTCTTTTTCGTCTCTTTTTCCTTGCCTTTGCTTTTTCTTTGTTTTTCTCTCTCATTTCCCTCTTGTTTTGCCTTTTTTTCTTTCTCTCAGTTTTCTTATTTTTCTCTCCTTTCCTTTTCTTTTTCTCTCTTGTTTTTCCTCTTATTTTCTTTTTTTCTCTTTTGTTTCTCTCTTTTTTCCTTTTCCTTTTTCTTTTCATTTGGTTATGGCCGAATCCTATGGAGAATGCCTACGTATCATGACCCCACATGAATCAGACCAAGCGTAGTTCTTCGAGATATAGACGAAAAATAAATAACAAAATATTTTGGGATTTTTAATTTTTCATAAAAAGCAAATACTTTGATTACAACGACTGGAAAAACTCAAGACTCAAAAGCAACTAATAGATTCTGAAAAGATGAAAGTACTGACTCAAAGAACTACAGACTCTATCTTAACTGACAGACTTCAAAGTAGAAAAATACAGACTCAATAATCACGAATACATTAATGCCTCAAAAACTCCTGGTGCCCGCGGGGCATCATTCGGCCTCACCGCGGGCCTATCTGCAAGATCGCCCTGGAGCCAATCCAAATCACTCATTATTTGTCGGACAAATGTCATCCCTATCGCAAAGAAAGTGGTGCGGGTCATATCCTCACATGCTTGGAATTTTACCACAATGTAATCCGCAATGGCCCTGACCCTCTCTCGGATCCTACGCTTTTCTCACAATAAATGCCCAATATGCCGGGCCCTGGATTCTAAAGTTTGCTCAGCCTCATGATTCTGCTCCTCAAGTTGTTTCAAATCTATTTCTAATTGTGCCAATGCTGTGTAACAATGTTCTCTTTCAGCCTTGAATTCTTTCGCCTGTTTGATTATTTTGTTCTCCGTGGTAATGACCTTCTTTTTAAACCCCGCCACCTCATTGTCGTACTTTTCTTTCAATTGCTTAATCAGGAAAGGTCGTTCATCCACATTTTTAGCTAATTTCTTTCGATCCTTGGCTAGCTCCATCTCCGCCTTATTTAGATCAAATCTATATTCACCCACTTTCTACCTCAGGTTATCTATGATTTTTTCATCTTTGGCACTTCTGGCGGGGTTTTCCGCCGCTATTTTCATTTTTGAATCTGGGCTCAAAGGACCTCGTTTTCTTTAGCTAGCCTTTTCTTTTTGCCTTCGTCTTCCACAGGTTGAAAACTGTTTTCAAACTGAAGGTCTTGGACTTGCTTTTCTAACCTGCTTATGGTGGCTCTGTACTCGTTTTCTTTGGTCAGCCAGTCCAACTGCACCTATGCTCCGTCTGTGAATTGTTGAACATGAGGTCTTTTTGCGGGCCTTTCGGGTTCCCAATGAACTCAGGATCTTTTACCATACCAAGTAAGGTATCCAGGCTCCAATTCTCCTATAGACAGATCTCACACTTCAGTTTTAGACACTAAGAATCTACACTAGTGCCAAATCCGGCGTACTTTTTCCTCTGGTAAGGCAGCTTTGGGTTCTAACTCAATGACCTGTCGACTCAAATCCTTATCGTGTGGGATGGTCTGGTATCGGCCTAACTTATGTGGGACTCTGTGCAGGGCATAAGGTTGGATACTCCGAAGACCCATCAACAACAGAAAATACTCCTCAGCCGACGTATAGATTACTTCTCCAACTGACAACCACCCGAACGTCCATTCAATTTTGTTTGCAGTCAAGGATTTCAAGTGAGCATGCCATGCTTTTGTACGCTCCGGGAACTCATAACCCTCTACCCGTTTTTCATGTTTTTCAATGCACTTGAGGCCAGTCATACCACAATTCAAGTATCCGGGATGGAGGCAAGGATGTTCCACCATCCATAGTTGTAACAACATATTGCACCCTGCAAAGAACTTCTCTCCTTCTCGGCAAAGGGTCATGGCCCGGTAAATTTCTTCCAAGATCAACGACACTATGGTCCCATTTGCCTTTTTTATCATAAAGTCAGCTATCCCTATGAGCCCCAGCTCTATGTTCCCATCTTTTCTGGGGCAAACCAAAATACCTAGGAACGCGGTTATAAAAGCTAGCCCTCTCCGAGCTTCCCACTTGTGTTGATCTCATGCGTGAGTAAGACTAGTATCTAGCATCTCAAAGCAACAGGGGTTCCCGTAACGTCGGTACAGAAAGTAGAAGGTACAGAATCCATTGGCCAAATTCCCGTCTCTAACATCTCGAGTGATGCTTAACAAGTCTAAAAATTTATGAGGGGTTACTATTCTAGGTGCCACCGAGTATCGAGTTCGTAGATTCCCTTCGGAATCGGCGTATCCTACTATCTCTTCCAGTGTAGGAGTTAGCTCGAAATCAGCAAAGTGGAATACATTATGTGCCTGGTCCCAAAATGGTACCCATGCCTCAATTATGTCATTTCTCGACTTTACCTTCAAGAGCCTAATAAGACTACCCAATGCTTTTGTCACAACTTTCCTGCTGTCATCCCCCAATCATGCCACCACATGTGTAGCTCCAAAGGGATCTCATCACGGACTGAAAAAGGTTCATTTTTATTTGTGCTCATCCTGCACATTTATTAAGGTGATTTTAATAAAACTACGACTCATTTTGACTCCAGATAAATGACATTTTTTTTCAAAATTTTCACAGAAATATCCGGCTTTGCGAATACGGCCTTTCAGCACTTTTGAAAACAAAGATTTTAAGGCTGTGTCAACTAACCAGCCAAAAACCTTGAAAAATCACTAAAGGCGGCTTTTCTTGCAAAAATAGCTTTCTGACACCCTTTTGAGGGATATTCGGCTATTCTTGACAAGAACGGCGTCACCTTAATTATTTAAGGTAAAAAACAATTTTTATTTATTTATGGGCTATATTTGCAAAAAGGGAAGTTGGACCCGATGGGGGTTGCCTACGTATCTCACACCTTGTGAGAATCAAACTGGCATAATTCGGGCAAATAAAATAAAACCAACTATTTTTTAACACAAAGCCTTTACTTTTTTTTTTTTTTTTTTTTTTTTTTTNATTTTCTCCCATCACTCAAAAGTTAGTCATCATGCAAATCCGAAGCAAATAAATACAAAAAATAGCACGTAAAATATGCATCATGATGGTCTGTTATTGTGGGTACACCTGTCCTAGATGGACCAACCCTGTGTTGAGTCCCCTAAATCAAATGTACGTTATGCAACAAACTCTCCTACTAGGGATCCGACATGAGGCTGAGTTATTCTAGTTTTAAAAAAATTTGGGTTTATTTATTCTAGACCTTGTTTACTCAAGCGGAAAACTAAAGCGGGGGGGGGGGGGGGGCAGCGTACCAGAAATACAGAAGCTTTGCCAGCTTTGCAACTTATCCGAACCTCGTTCTAAATTTGGAATATGACTCTAATAGAAAAGAAGTCACACGAAGTGCAGACTACTTCATGATTTAGAAGACTCTCAGAGAAGAGGGGTTTCGTAACAGTTTATATACAATTCACGGAATATCAAAGCAGTAAAAGCAACATTAAGCACATTAGGCCCAAACAACAACAACAACAACAACAACAACCCAGTAAAATCTCACAAGTGGGGTCTTGAGAGGGTAATGTGTACGCAGATCTTACCCCTACCCCAAAGGAGTAGAGAGGTTATTTCTGAAAGACCCTCGGCTCAAGAAAACAGAAAGACAAAAGGGAGAAAATATTAGCATCACCACATAAATCGTAGGAAAAATAGGAACAACATTAAATTCAGAAGAAAAATGCAAAGTAAAAGCGATAGGTAGTAAATATGTCATGCATTGAAAAGCATAATAGTTAGACACAATATTGCTAATAGCTGTCTTAGAAAAAAATCCTACAAGACTAGTCTCACAGAGGTACGAAGTAAGGCAAGACTCGACTACCTCCTAATCTACAACCTCCACATTTTCCTATCAAGTGTCATGTCCTCGGAAATCTGAAGCCTCACCATATCCTGCCTGATCACCTCTCCCCAATATTTCTTCGGTCGCCCTCTACCTCTTCACGTGCCCTCCACATCCAGCCGCTCACACCTCCTTACCGGGGCATATGGACTTCTCCTCTGAACATGCCCGAACCATCTAAGTCTTGCTTCCTGCATCTTGTCATCGATAGCATGTTACAAAATCAGATAAAGCCAAATATAATAATTTATCTAAGATCTAATTCTAAACCCTGAACCAAAAGTCCTGGGTTCTTATCCCCAGCAGAGTCGCCAGAGCTGTCATACCTTCTTTTTCAACTACACCCTCGGAAGGGGTATAATAAAGGAAGTTATTTCCAACTTGAAGTGACAATCGAAACATGATTATTTATTAAAAGATTCAGGGTTGCCACTTGGGAGATTTATGGTGTCCCAAGTCACCGGTTAAAAATCCCGAATCGAGGAGAAGTCCATATGCCCCGGTGTTAGGTGGTTCTAGCATGGTCTCAACTGTTATATTCAGCTTAATTATATAATTTTAGAACATTTTGAACCTATGTGCCAATTTTAAATTATAAGCTCTTTTATTCATTTTTAAAGAAGATTGAACGTCGTCAAAAACATGTCTTTGGATCGCGTCACATGAAATGCACCCGCGATCCGGAACACATTTTATTCAACGTTTTAGGATTTGAATTTGGGTCACATGAAATGCACATCCGAGTTTAGGAAGGTAATATTATTAAAATACGCGCCTAAAGCAACTACGCATTTTAACTTTGCGAGGGCCATGGAAATCTGCTAAATGGCACGCCTCAAGTTATGAGTATTTTAAAAGAAGGTTTAAATGAAGGCCACACATTTGAGATTTTATTTGGTGTGGTACACCTTAATTCCATTTTAAAGGGTATTTAAACTAAAAGCTCGGAGGGCCATAGACTATGTCTTATCTAGTATGACACACCTCAAATTATTAGAAATAGCATCATCATTTTCCCTTTGAATCTAAGCCCCATGACATACTGCAGTTACAGAACTCACGAGTTTAAACAATTTGGGCCAAGCTCGATAACGAGCCCAATTTGGTGCATACTGGTTCGAAAAGATGGAGATTCAGGACCGAGGCTTAATCCTTATCCTTATTCCAGGATGGCTCTTTTACGTTCAGGCCCAATTGACCTGAATCAAGCAACACAAGGCACATGCTATAGGTTTCTGTTTTCCATTTCGAACACGTGTAACAACAGAAATCATCAGGTTTGAGAAATGAGAACAAAAGGTTTTAGGCATAATTATCTTTATAAATGGCAAAACTATAGAATTAATTGATTAAAACTATATGGTATCAAAATCTGTCTAAAACCAATTGAATATTTCTCTAATCCATTTTATTCAGAAAACAGGTTCAGATGCTAAATGAAGAAACCACAAACTTATAACTATCGAAACCCATGAAAGTCAACCAATTATGTCCATTCTTTGACTTTCACATCTCAAAATACAGTGTAAACCATTCAATCTTTCTACCATTTTTAGCTAAGCTTATTCACACACCGGAATTACTTCACGAAGAAGAGGAACACCAAACCAGCAAAAATAACATTTACATAGTACCTTTGTAGTTAATTTACACAATGAAAAGCTAATCTAAATGCTGAATATCTTTACACACTTTAACATGGTGCCTAACAAGTTCAAAATTATTCCAACCCTCACAGAAT
>MU789722.1:0-20770 GCA_026770625.1 Nicotiana glauca
CTTTGCCAGGTTCATACCCGCTCCAATTCAGTATACTTTCTATCTTGTTATCCCACCATTTGTCTTTATCCACGGTGTTGACTCGCTCAATGCGGTAGTGAGTTTCTCCTCCTAGCTTCCTTCTCCCTTCGATCGCTGGGATGGTTTGGCGACTGTATATGGGGTTACTCCCGTCACCATAAGTAATCACCTCTTGGTGATTCCACTCGAACTTCACTGGATGGTGCAGGGTTGATGCTACAGGTCCGGCAGCGTGGATCCATGGGCGTCCCAGCAGTAAGTTGTAGGATGCTGGGATATCTATTACTTGAAAATCAACATCGAACCAAGTTGGCCCCATTTGTAGACATAAACTGATCTCCCCAATAGTGGACCTTTGGGAACCATCGCAAGCTTTGAAGTTGATAGCCCCATCCTTGATTTCATGTAGACTCTTCCCCAATGTTCTGAGGGTCACCAATGGACAAATGTTGAGGCTGGATCCTCCGTCAATCAAAGTCCTGGTAATGAAATAGTCTTCACATTGCACAGTGATGTGCAATACTTTGTTGTGTCCTAAACCTTCAGGGGGCAACTCATCCTCGTGGAAAGTGATCTTATGACTCTCCAATATCTGCCAGAACATATTTTCCATCTCTCTTCTAGTTATATTGCTGGGTACGTATGCCTCGCTCAGTATCTTCATTAGGGCGTTGTTGTGTGCCTTGGAGCTCTGCAGCAGAGCTAGAATGGAGATCTGTGCTGGTATTTTATTTAATTGATCAACAACTGAATATTCTTTTGCCTGTATCTTCCGCCAGAGATCATCAGGTCCAGTTTCAATAGGCCATCCAGAGGCCTGCTTACTTGATTCAACTAAGTGCTCCGGAGTATATATTCTACCAGTCCTGGTCATACCATGTGATTGCTTCTCCAGACTTAGTTTTTCCTTTCCTTCTTGCCTCGGTGGTGTAATCCCAAGGAATGGCCTGTGTCTGGAATGGTGTTACTGCTGACATCGCTACAGGAATGGGCACTCTCGTTTTGGGTGGCAACACAACAACTTCAAATTGTACCTTTGGAGACCCAAACTCCACTCAATCAGCTCTGCGATCCTTTTGGATGACGGTGTTTCAAACTCGAGAGGCACAGACATGTTTACTTTAGCATCCCCAGTGGGTTGGATCTGGACTACAATTGGATTCAATGTGACGGTTGGTTTCTTAGGCTCGTCACTTTCGGCAATTAATCCAATTGACCCCTTGGGGTCCCAATCATCTTCTACCTCGATCATGTGCATACCAACACCCTTATGATCAGGAAAAGGATTGTTTCGAACATTAGGAGTAGGTTCTTTGGCCAAGATGATTTTGTTGTCAATTAGAGCTTGGATTTTGTCTTTTAGAAATCGGCACTCATCAATGGTATGCCCTTTCATGCCGGAATAGTACGCACAGGTTTTATTTGGATTGACCCACTGGGAAGGATTTTCTAGAGTTATGGTAGGGATTGGGGTGACGTAACTGACTGCTTTGAATCTTTCATATAATTGGTCGATTGGCTCGGCGATGGCGGTCTATTGCTTGGGAGATCTGCGATCGAAGTTAGGGCGTGGCCTGGGGAAGTTTTTGCGGGCAGGAGGTGATTGGTAGTGAGTATTATAGGCTTGGTAGACGGGTGCAGGTTGGGAATATTTTGGTGAAAGTAGGTTGGTATGAGGGGGATGGAGATGGTTGGTAAGTGGGTGATGGAATTTGGTAAGAGGGCTGAGGTTCTTGGTAATTGGGAATAGGTTGGTATGTGAGAGGGGGTACTAGGTAGGCTTGGCATGTTACTGGAGACTTGGTTCTTTGTGCGACCATTACGGCACTCACATCTTTTTTCTTGGATGTGCCACCAGATTGTAGGGCTTTGTTGGTGGCCTGCAGTGCCTCGAAATTAGTGACCATATCGCTCTTAATGCCTTCCTCAATCCTACTCCTATCTTGATGATATCAGAGAAGTTCTGGACCTCTATCAACATTAACCTCTCATAATACTGCGGATCCTGAGCTCGGACAAAAAATCGGTTCATTTGTTCTTCGCCTAACCTTAGTAGTCTCGGATCTCCATCGAGTAGCATACTCGCGGAATGTCTCAGTGGGTTTCTTTTTCAAATTCTGGATGTAGAAGATATCTGGTGCATTTTCTGTATTGAACCTGAACCTGTCCATGAAATCAGATGCCATTCCAACCCAGCTAGTCCACTTCTTGGGATTTTGGCTAATGTACCAAGATAGCACATCGCCTTTCAAACTTCTCATGAAGAGTTTCATGCGGATCTTCTCATCTGTTCCTACACCGACCAGTTTATCACAATATGTCCTCAGATGGACTCTAGGATCCCCCGAGCCATCAAACATTTCGAACTTGGGAGGTTTGTACCCCTCGAGAAGTTCAACGTCTGGCTGAATGCAAAGATCCTCATAATTCAGCTCTCCAATGCCTTTTCTTCCTTCAACGCCCTGGACTCGACTAGTCAATTTCTTGAGCTCGGCTACTAGGTTCTTGATGAGAGAGTCTTTGTCATCAGACTTTGGTATGTTTGTAATGTGTTGAGTGTATTGTGGCTTGGTTTCCACATATATGGGAGTGTGGTGGGGATGATCATTTAATGGTTCAAGGATGAGGATTGGAGCATTATTGTGACATGTGTTGCAATTTTGATGAGTAGCGGGTTGTTTTTACGGTTTTGGGGTGTTCTGTGGAGGTATGGGGTGTTGAGCTTTGGGAAAGTTGATGTCTGGAGTCGTGATGGAGAATGACAGACTTGCCAAGTTCCGAACTTGATCTAGTTCTTCTTGAAATTTCAGTAACTTTTGATCGAGCTGAGCGGCACTTTCTTTGGATACCTGAACACCCTGAGGAACCTCTACCCTTTCAGCTGAGTCGTCCTTTCTGATGTTGTTCACGTTCTCCATTTTTTATTTGTTCTTGCTTTTGATAGGACTTGGAGGAGGAGGAGGTGGAGGGCCCTTAGATCTTGTGGAGTAGGATGACGATGCCAGAATGCACGAACTAACCTTTTGGGAAGGGGAATAAAAAATAAAAGTAAAAACAAAAAGGTAGCAAGTTAGTACGGATTCTAAGAAAAATATTGCAATATTAAACACATAGTACAAGAATATAAATCGTGTCCTAAATTGGGTGCCGCATTGTGCCCGAGGTAGGCCTAGCGACAAGTTGATTTGGAGAACTTATAATGCTAAATGCCTCATTTTATTGATAAAAAATAAGACGAATCCCAAAACGACACTAAAATTGCATAAAGTAAAATATCACTAATGACCATTGGCCTTATTATATTTCAAAGCAAAAAAGGAAAAGAAATTCCTAACTATTTGGTCCTAGAAGGACCTTCCCTAGACTCGGCATCTTTATCTCCATCGAGTAGCTTCACCAGCTCACGCAATCCCAGCAGGAGGTAAGCTCTAGCCAAGTGTTGTCGGGTTGGATTTCCAAAATAGAAGGCAAATTTCCCAAATATTTGTGGACGAGAGTCTGGTCACTGGAATGAACGCCCTCCTACCAACTTAGCAATCTCGGGTGAATATTGGTTACCATGCCGAACCTGGGGATTTCGTGCCTCATTTTCTGCAAAACAAAACGTTACTCCCTTACCCCACCGGACTCGACTATTTAAATCAATAATTAGCATAAACATCATTTAGTTCTCCAAATAAATGCACAGAATATGATGTTGTCTATTTGGGTCCCAGGGGTACCCAGTGGACTTTGGATAAGGCTATCTTAAAGAGTCATTATGTGGACAATATAACTGACTCGACTAGGTTTGACAGTGAGCATGAACAATTAAATAGAATAAGGTTTCTATGGGGTGCTAGACCGGTACCCTTGAGCGGACGACTCAAGAGGGAAAGGCACGGAACAGTCGACTGCACCGCTGATCGACTAGTTTTACCGCAAATACGCCTTTGCTAAAATTTAGGGGGTAATAATATTGGAAGATCGCAACAACTCATCAAGTTTTTCTATGGTATTAGTTTGGCACGAGAGGAATATGATGTTGAAGATGCAATTACAAGAATGAAACAAATTGTCACGTATTTTCACGTTCATAATGATTACAATAATTGCTCAAAAATTACAATGGTATTGAAGGAAAGCAGTAAATGAAAGCGTTAAAGAAAAAAGAAACAAGAAGACAAGTTAGTTTCAAATAAAGGCATTAAACAAAGCAATAAAGAAAACAGTAAAGTCACATATAACATGCAGTGGTAGAAGCCTAAAGAATCCCGAGCAGAGTCGTCATGCTGCCGACACCCCCTTTTTCTCTCTAGAGCGAGATCGAGTTTACGACATTTGGGAAGACAACTCTCTTCCCGTTTGGGAATTGGGTTTTTGGAATTGAAGAGTCGCCACCTAATGATTAAGTGCATTAGGACACTAAGGGTTTTGAATTTGAAAACCAAAGTTCGGTTAAGGGCTAGACATTATCTCGATGGGAAGGTGTTAGGCACCCCTCAAGATCCACCAGTGTGGTTCCCAGCCATGCTATGTTGTGAATTTAAATGCAAACAACAAGTAGACAAATAAGAATTACAAAGACAAAGAGGGATTTTCACATAATGGTTGCAAGGGATTAAGGAAGTTAAAGAAACTGAATTTTGATAGAGGAAGCAGTTTTAAAATCTTGAATAAAAGAGTAAAAAGAGAAATTTTTTCATAGTTGCTGCAAGTTAAAAGCAGTTTAAAAGCTGAAGTTTGGCAAAAAAATAAAATGGACAAATAAGGGAAGGGGTCCTAGGTTTATACATAATATGGATCACCCCACACAACACCCGGTAGCCGTTTATACACGTGGTGTTATCGCGTGGTCATCATATCCATATATACCCTTTCCCATCTCGTTAAGGTATTAAGCGCGAAATGGTATCGTTACCTATAGCATGATATTACCCGTCCCAATCCTATAAGTCCCGGAGGCATTTGGGACTTCTAGTCGGAAGGAATTTTTGGGCTTTTTTCAGGAGTTCAGGAAGGTAAAGATTCTAATGTGTCAAACAAAACACGTAGGACAGTTATGGGGTACACATAACAATTAAAAGCTCAAATAAGCCTCCTTAGAATCGCAAAAATCATGTAGTTTAGCATGCCTTACATATACTGATTAGGTCCAAATTAAAATTAAAAGTTAAGCGGACTGGTTCAACCCATATTTTTAGACAAGAAATCCGCATTATGTCCACCTGGATGCAATTATTGAGGACTGATGCATTTAATTAACTACCTACTGGTATGCCTAAGTGATAACCTATAGGCATGGCATCTACTGGTTTCAAAAATAAAGAAGTAAACTGATTAGAGAAAGTTGCCAGTTTTAATAGAATGATACGAGTTCTGCAGTTGGTTACTACTGACAGACTAATCTTAAAACGAGTGATTCAGATTTGGTTGATAGTTCCTATAGGCATGCTTTCTAGCGTCATTAATTTTAAACACTTTTTACAGGCGTAGCAGGAGTGCAGAAATCCTACGAGCATGGTATCTAGGATGCTATTAATTATTATTTGACCTATAACTGTTTGCCTAATGATAGATGCAAAAATGCAGAATCTTAAAGACATGATCTCTATATGCAAAATTCTTATGAGCAGGATATCTATATGATATACAGAGTTCTTATAAGCATGGTTTCTACATATGATAGTGCAAAATTCCTATGAGCATAATTTCTATATAGGAAAGTGCAGAATTCCTATGAGCATGATTTCTATATAGGAAAGTGCAGAAATTCAAAGAAAACTCCTATAGGCAGGATATCTACCCTTAAGTATACATAAATAACCCTCTCTTTTTTACTAAGAGACAAGCAAAAGAGAGAAGAAGTCTTGCAAAGAAGCCACAGTAAAAACAACAAGAGAGAATACTTTGTATGTGAGTGTGAGTTCAAAAAAGACTCGAGTGTTAGTTTCTTTTGTGTCAATGAAAAAGTAGGTATTTATAGGGTGAGAAATAGGCAGAAAATAAGGTAAAGGCTGTAATTCAGACATAATTAAGAAATATGTGTTCATTAAAAATCAAATTAGTATCAAAGACTTCCTTTAATTAAGGAATTAAATCAAATGGTAGCATGCAAGTGTTAAATATGGAAAGAAATCACGTAGGGGCTGAATATGTCAAATAAGAAAAATATTTTCAACATAGTACGAGTACACAATAGGTAATAGAGGTTAGGTTCATTAAACCTTAATTAAGGAAAGGTCTATAAGAATCCCATAATAGTAATTAAGATAATGGGATCAAATCAACTTAAGTATAAAGGTAGGGTCGAACGTTCAAAGGAAAGTATTTCAACAAGTCCAAGAAACAAGGGAAATCAATACAATAAGGGAAGAATCAATTACAAGAGTGCAATCAGAATTACACAAAGAGATTTGAAATCAGTCCACAATCAAAGGTTATTTTGAGAAGAAAATTTAACCTATAAAGAGTGCATAAACATTAAGCATGCGAGGCTGGATTTAAGACAAAGAAGAGTGTCAGGCAATAAAAAATTAGTGAGTAGAGGACTATAGGAACATGGTAGTCATCTCAGAGAAGAGGGAATATCAGATAGCATGCAAAAGGTCAAGTAAAAAGGTCTTATAGAGTTTAGCAAGAGGTTAGAATCGTATGAAGAAACAAAGTTGACGCAAAGATTTTGAAACTCAGTCGAGCAGTAGAGGAAACAACTTCAGGAACTCAAATAGGTCCAAAGAGACTAGGGTTTTGAAATCAAACATGTTCAGAGATAAGAAACAAACAAATCACGTAACAAGTAGCCTCAAAAACTCGAATGAACCCCAAATTCTAGGGTTTTTACCATTAATCGAATCTAGAGATGAAAACAAGTAAGTCACACAAAAAATATTAATGGAATAAGTTCAGAAATCTCAACGGGACTGAGACCTTTAACACGCACTTCCCGGTAGAAGAAACTCATGAAAAACATAATAAAAGAACAATCATGCAAAATACAGTAGAAGAACTCATAAGGACAAGGTAGAAGAAACATACAAGAATCACAGTTGAGCATGTTAAAAATCAAAGAAACCCTAAATTAGAGAAGGTGAAAGGTTTAAAAACAAAGTTTTGAAAGAACCTTTTGAGAAAACGTCTAAGACCTTAAGATAAACACATATCTAGGATAGATCTAGAGAAATTAGAAGAACCTCGAAAGGTTAAGGTTTCAGAAGAAATCTAGAAGTGAGAAAGGCCTAGAAAACTCGTGGATCTAAGCCGGAGAAATTAGACTCAGGCTCGAATGACCATGATACGCCGGAGTAAAGCCGGAGATGACCATGGAACCCTGAATCGAAGGAAACCTGGGTAGATATCATCAAGGTCAGGCCTTGAACCTTCAGAAAACCGGTGTATAAGAGCACCAGGGGGTGGGTGTAAGATCCCCACAGCTTTGGTAGCCATAGATTCCGGTGGATCTCCGGTCTGAGATGGCAAGAGGCGACTAAGGTTTGAGAACCCTCGAGAGAGTTTGAGAGAGTGTAGGGTTTCAGAGGCGGCGGTTGGTGAGAAATGAGGTAGGTAAAAGGGTCTTTTGAATTAAAAAGGAAGGGGATGAGGGAAGTCGTTGATCTAAAAAAGATCAACGGCTGGGATTAAATGGATTAAATAGGGACCGGGTTTGGGTATGATAGGAAAGGGTATGGGTCAGGTTATAATAAAATTGGGTTGTTTGATTAGGGGTGTAATTGGGGGTTAAATTGAGGCTACAATTGCAATTGAAATGGCTATGTATTATATAACCAATTTCTCCCCTTTAATTTATATAAAAATAGTTAAAATGATTTTAAAACAAATTAAAAGCACTAAATTAATTAATAACATATAAACATTAATCTAAAAATACTGGGAATAATTTTATAACTGTAAAATGCCATTAATCGTAATATATGCTATGATTGTAATTTTGTGAAATTTTAGTTTAAAAATATCAAATAAATTTGTAAAAAATATAAAAAAATCACCTTTATTATATTTTGGTGTAAATATAAGGATGAAAATAAATTATACACAAAAAAGATAATTTTAAGATTAATTATGGGATTTTGTACTGCTAAAATAGACAATAAATTAATTTTTTTAAATCTTAGAAAATTAGGAAAAAATACCAAAACTCTTGGACATGCTTATGTATGCATACATATACTATTTTAAGAATATTTTGAGTATATAAAATACATAGAGAAAAATTGGGTATCAACACTGGGTAGAGACGTATGTTGGCACTGTCGTACTAGCTTTAGTTATTTTATAAGATTAAGTCTTGTGCTTGATTTTCATTTATCGTTAATCTTTCAATGTTGATTACTTGTTAATTCGAATTGTTAAAAAAGGTTAAAATGAAAGAGTTAGTGATTTCTACATTTCGCGGCTTGCTTGGTTTCTACGAGTAGGCGCCATCAAGACTCCCGAGGGTAGGAAATTTGGGTCGTGATAGAAAGAGAATTGTTGTTGAACTCGAAGACTTTTTCGGGAATCTAGAACCTCTTTACGTAAGTTACCTCGAACGCAAAAGTGTCCGGACTTGGCTTCGTATTGAAGCCACCGGAAGGTAATGTAGTTAGACAATATATTATAACTGTAAAATTGACTAACAACGAGGCCTAGTACAAGGCCATGATTGCAGGTCTCAAACTGGCTAAAAGCTTGGGGCAGAGGTGATTAAAGCTAAGTGCGACTCCCTCCTTGTGGTAAACAAAGTTAATGGGACGTTCGAAGTCAGATAGGAGCGAATGCAAAGATATCTGGATAAACTGCAGGTAATGCTACACCGCTTGAAGGAGTGGACTCTGCAACATGTACCTTGGGATTAAAACAGTGAGGTCAATTCTCTTGCTAACTTAGGATCGTCGGTTGACTACGAAGATTTCAATTCGGAGACGATTACTTAACTCATAAGATCGGTAGTTGAAGAAGGTCATGTCGAGATAAACTCAACAAGCCTAACCTGGGATTGCAGAAACAAATATATAAAATATCTGAAGACTGGAAAAATGCCCTCGGATCCTAAGGAATTGAGAGCTCTGCATACAAAGGCGACCCAGTTTAGCTTGTCCGAAAATGTTACCTTGTTCAGAAGAACGTTTGATGTCCCACTCGCAATATGTCTAGGATCGGGATATATGGGTAAGTTTTGAGGGAAGTCCACGAAGGCACCTGCGGAAATCATTCGGGCACCAAATTGCTGGTCTGAAAGGTAATCAGCGCCAGTTTCTGCTTGATCGATATGGAAACGGACACAAAGGAGTTCATGCAAAAATGAGACGAGTGTTAGAGGCATGCTCCAGTGATTCATAAACCTAGGGAGTTACTACACCCGGTCTTGTCACCATGGCCATTCATGGAATGGGGAATGGACATCATTGTTCCTCTACCATGGGCACCCAGTAAGACTCAATTTATATTATTTATGACTAACTATTTTTCTAAATGGGTGGAAGCCCAGGCATTTGAGAAATTCAGGGAGAATATTGATTTCATCTAGGACCACATAATATGCTGGTTCAGAATGCTGGCCGAGATTGTATGCGACAACGGGAAGCAGTTCGTTGGCAGCAAAGTAAGCAAATTTTTCAAGGACCATAAGATCAAAAGAATCATATTGACACCATATCACCCTAGTGAGAACGGGAAAGCAGAGTCCATGAACAAAACCATACTCCAAAATCTCAAGAAGAGGTTGACCGATGCAAAAGAAAAATGGAAAGAAATCTTGCTCGAAGTCCTATGGGAATATCGTACGACCTCAAAATCCAGTATCGGGGCCTTCCCTTTCTCCTTGTTCTACGGTTTCGAAGCTCTAATACTGGTCAAAGTGGGAGAATCGATTCTTAGGTTCATATATGTCACCAAAGAGTCAAACGACGAGGCCATAAGTATGAGCCTAGAACTTTTAGATGAAAGGCGAGAGGCTGCCTTCGTCTGATTGGCTGCCCAAAAATAATGGATCGAAAGGTATTACAATCAGAGATCCAACCTTTGACACTTCAATGTAGGGGACTTGATGTGAAGGAAGGTCACTTTAAGCACCCTGAACCCGAATAAAGGGAATCTGGGGCCGAACTGGGAAGGTTCGGATCAAATTATTGAGATCACTGGAGAAGGATCGTAAAAACTCGGAGCAATGAATGGAGAGCGACTACTGAAAAATAGGAACGTAACTCAGTTTAAACAATACTATTGCTAAGGTACGACCCCACTCATTTCTTTTCTTTACACATTGGACTAACACTTGCAGGTAACCATCAAGGAACGATACAATTTTTAGGCTTGAAAGTATGCGTTGCACTCTTTTTACCTTGAATCGATTTTGTCTCAAATGGGTTTTTCGAAAAGGTTTTTAACGAGGGAACAATGGATCGTACTAACTTAGAATTGAAGATCAACTATGAATTAGTGTCAAAGATCACGTCAACAGTATCTAAGGCTTCTCTAAAGTTTAGCCTCGAATAATGGGGGGCATCACCCTCGGACAATGATTTTAGCAAGGAAAGAAACTTTGTGCTTGGTGGATAGGATTTATTGTAAGGGCGAAACGGTCAAATTAACCATGCCCACATGGACCACCCAAGACATAACAAAAAGCTTGAACATGTTTGAAACTTTGTACATTGCGCACAGAAATGAAAGAAAGTTTCTACCTTACAGATAAATACTTTGTCCCTAAAAAAATAAACTACATTCTGTTCCCTTAAGACATCGAGCCCAAGGGCCACCTTTATCCGGGTCCAAGTGATCACTCTTACTCGAGGACTGACGTCCTAGGAAAGTTCAAACATCTCGGACTATCAAAGCCTGGGGGCACAAAGTCTATTAAGCAGTGCCAAACTTAAAGGCTACAACCGCCCTATTCGGGGATCGTCGTCATGGGCAAGCCCTGATGGCTCGGTTATCGAAGCCCGGGTATCAAACCAACTTGGAAATACCCAAAGTCAAAAGGCTATGTCCATCTAGAACGGCTCAAAAACATCCAAGATTTGTAACCAAAACATAAGGCCTTCAAAATTTCTAAATCGGTTCAAAGGCTACCTTCAGCAAAATTATAACCTAAAAAATCTTAAGTAAATACTTCAAGGGAGGCTTCTGGTCATACCGAGCCACCACGTATCTTGAGCAAAATAATATTGAGAACGAGTCTTTTTCGAACTCCGAACAGGATCGAATTATTACGTGTTTAGGCATTCAAAATCTATACAATCGTAAAGAAAAGATAAAAAAAATCTTTAAATCTGTCGAAGGAAGAAAGCCATGTATATATATTAAAATATATTCACAAAGGCCAAACGACCTCAACCAAAAATATAAAAATGCAAAAACATCTACAAACACCTAAGCAGCCTGGTCCTCGCCGGAGCCCGCCTCGTAAACAGGATCATCAAGGTCTTCTCCATCCTCAAATCCGCTAGATCCCTCAGAGTCTCCTTCATCCTCGGGATATGTCAACCTCTTGGCCTCGACCTCGAGTTTTTAGCATTTCTTATCTCGACTGACAAGTTAAAACCCCAAGCATGAACTTCCTAGAGGGCCTCCCTTCGGGACTACCACTTCACATAATCAACGATATCATTCAATTGGTCTTCGGCTTCCTCAGCATCAGCTTTGTACTGGGCCACCATCTCATTGGCATCACCCCTGGTTATTTCAGCCACTAACTTGGCTGTTTTAAGCTCAGAGGCGAAGGTATCCCGATCGGTAACAGCCAAGCCTAGTTGAGATTAGAGCTTCCCAATTTTTAAGGACCAAGCCTTATCTTTCTTCCTTATCACTTGAAGTTGAGCCTCCACCGAGGCCAATTGCACCGAGAAGTCTCCCTTTTCGAGGCCAAGCGATCCATCTTGCCCTTCTACTCTTCGGCCTCGACACAGCCATCTCGGCCCGGAGTTGGCCGACCCGATAAATCTTCTATTGGACATGTAAATTCTGACCATTAGTCACCGTGTCTAGCTCATCGTCACTAACTTCAAAGATTTTTACATATTCCACCAGGTCGGTGTGTTCTTTCTGAGCCGTGTCCAACTCGGCTCAAAGGCTCTTAGACTCTCCTTCATGTTGCTCGCTAAGAAGTTTGTACATGTCTCTAGTCTCGGCAAGCTCTTTGACTTCAGCCTCGAGTTGGATTAGCTCATCCCGATACCGGAGGAAGGTTTCATGGTGAAGCACCGAGGTATGAAAATATGAGAAGAAATATTAGGATTACCAAGAACTAAAGCTGAAAAATGAAAAGGTTTGGTAACACCTTCCTGGTTTAGTGCCCGTTGTGCTTCGTTGAACATGCATGAGGTATCCACCTCGTTTATTTTTTCCTGGTCTTCTCGGTTATCAGGCACCGGAGGTAACTAGCTACCCCAACGGTGGCAGAAAGAATTTGGCATCCTCTGAAATGGTGATGATAATTGACTGCTTCCGACCAGGATACGCACTCGGGGCAAGGAGCCAGTTTCAGGCTTGAGTTAGGTCCACCTGCCTCTAAAGACAAACATTTCCTCGGAACTTCTAAGTCACCTAACCTGGTGTCATCCTCCATGGTGGAGTCCACGCTATCAAAAAAGCAATGGAGGGGATCATCCGCTCCGTGGGCTCCTTCGTTGGTTTATTCTTTCACTGTTTGGGCCTTGTTATACAGAGACTCGGTAAACGAGGGTGACCCGGTGATGTCTATCGCACCAAATGCCTCACTCGAGGAACTGCCCATATCCCGGGAAGCCTCACACATGGCCTCATCCTCAACCTCCCTAGCTTGAGGAAGATCGGCCTCGCGGGTCTCTAGTTTAACAACCCCGTGCTCTTATAGGGGCGATGGCTCGTGGACCACAAAAGGCGTTTCCTCCTTGGATTTTTCCCTAAGCCAATAAAGCAAGTCCAAAGCTGGTACTCGGGAGATGGTGTTTTCCTTCTGCTTGTGCACCAGCCTTTTCCTTGTTTTCTTTTTCTCCGAGCTCGGGGAACTCGGAGCCTTCCTCATTTTCCTATCTCTGGCCTGCCCCGAAGTAGGAGACTCAATAGGCAAGTCCACATCCCCGACCGGAGTCCTAAGCTCAACATTCTCAGGCAAACTTGCACAAAGTAACGGAAATAAGGACTTGATGTTAAAAGAAAAGGCCTAACATGACCTACTCAGGAGAGGAATCTTACCATGGGAACGGGCCTCCCAATGGACTTTTGAAAGTTTGCACAATGAGTGCTCCGAGTATAGCATCTGTGAAACGATACCTTCGACCCACTCTTTGAGTCGAGGGATAGTATTTGGGACTCGAGCAACGGTTTCACCACCACGAACACCAATGAGGAAAAAAGAAGTGAACATTAAATCAACGTTCAAAGGAAATTAGGGATAGTATTTGGGACTCGAGCAACAGTTTCACCACCACGAACACCAATGAGGAAAAGAGAAGTGAACATAAAATCAACGTTCAAATAAAATTTTTACTTACCTGACGCATTCCACTTCTCGGGGAATGGCCTGCATTTATTTGGAATCAAGTCCGAAGTCCTCACCCGAACAAAATGCCCTTGCCAACCTCGATCTCGGTCCTCATCAATACTTGAGAACGTGGCTTTATTGGCCCGATGCACAAGCTTTATCATCCCCCCTCAGAATATTCGGAGATTGTACAAACAGAGTAGGTGATCCACATTAAACCAGTAGGAGTCAATTTTTCTCACAAAAAATTGAAGGAGGATCACAATCCTCCACAATGGAGGATGAATCTGACCGATGCATACCTTGTATCTCTTACAGAAATGGCCTGGTCCATCGGTCCCAATGTAACGAGATAAGTGTAAACACTCATGTAACGATCCGACTAGTTGTTTTGAGTCCTAGCACTCCGTTCAGCAGTCTGAGGCCATGAACAGCTTCATTTTAGGTATTATGACATGTACGCATGGTCGAAATTGAATTTCGGGAAGTTCAGGGTCGATTTGGAAAGAGGATTCTCATTTCGGAAGCTTAAAGTTGAAAGAATGAACTAGGATTGGAATTTTGAGTAAACGACCTCGGAATCAGGATTGAAAGGTTCCAGCAGGTTCGTATGATGATTTCAAACTTGGGCGTATGCCTGGTTCGGGTTTTTGATAACCCGAGAGCGTTTTGGCGCCTATTGTGGAAGTTAGCATTTTAGAAGAAATTTCATAAGTTTGGCTTAAAGTGTATTTCTGTGTTATCAACGTCTTTTTGGGATTCCAAGACTGTGAATAGCTCTGCATGGTGATTCTGGAGTTGGGGGCGCGATCAGAAGTGAATTCGGAGGTCCGTAGGTCATTTTGGAGCCATTTGGCTAAAGATAGAAATTTGAAGGTTTTTGAGAAGTTTGACTGGAGGTGGACTTTTTGATATCAGGGTCGGAATCCGATTTCGGAAGTTAGAGTAGATCCGTAATGTCAAATATGACTTGTGCGCAAAATTTGTGCCAATCGGACGCGATTTGATAGGTTTAAACATCAGAGGTAGAAGTTTGAAATTTCGAAGTTCATAAAGCTTGAATCAGGGTGTAATTCATGGTTTTAGCGTTGTTTGATATGATTTGAAGCTCGAGCAAGTCTGTAATGTGTTTTGGGATTGGTTGGTAGGTTTGGTTGAGGTCCCGGGGGCCTCGGGTGGATTCTGGGTGGTTAACGAATCAAAAATGGGATTTTTGGAAGGATGAAGGTTGTTGGTTGTTATCATAACCGCACATGCAAAAATGGGCCGCAGGTGCGGAGCTGCAGATGCGGCCAGGGGAGCCGCATATGCGATTTGGACCAAAGTGAAGGGGGCCGCAGATGTGGTCGAGGAGCCGCATCTGCGGTAGAGGGCTCGCAGAAGCGAAATGAGGGGGCCTGGGAAGGACCGCAGATGCGGTAGAGAAGCCACACCTGCGGAACCGCAGAAGCGGTCAACGGGCCATAGGTGCGAAAATAGCTCGGGCAGAATGGTTGTTTTAAAATCGGATATTCGGCCATTTCTCTCATATTTTTCATGGCTTGGGCTATTTTTGGGGAGCTTTAAGAGAGGATTTTCATCATCAATGATAAGGTAAGTTATCCTCACCTATTTTAAGTTAAATACACCAACTATGTATGGATTTGAGCATTTAAACTAGTAGAAATTTGGGGTTTGGTAGAAAGACCTAGAAATTATTGTTCTTGGATTTTGACCACGATATGGAGTGTGGAATTTAGTAAAAATTATATATTTGAGTTCATGGGTAATCTTTATCTTCGAAAAATTTTGAATTTCGGGCATGTGGGCCCGAGGGCGTTTTGGTCAACTTTTTGATCGGAGCTAGGAATTGCTATAAATTAGATTGTAATGAATAATTGAGCATATATTAATGGATTTGCGTAACCGTTGGCTAGTTGTGGAGCGTGGTGCATCAATTAGAGTCTTCGGAAGGGCGTGGAATGCCGGTTATGGATCTTCAGAGCGAGATAAGTCTCCTTTCTAACCTTGTAAGAGGGAATTGTCCCCATAGGTGAAATAATTGATTATGTGCTCCTAATTGCGGGGGCTACGTACGCACGAGGTGACGAGAGTCCGTGCGTAGCTACTATTATGCTATTGTCTAGGTAGTTAGGACCCACAAGCATGTCATACTTGGATTATTTATGGACCCATTGATAACTTTAATTGCTTACATCACCTTGGATTAGTAAATAAATTTAAAAAGAGATTAAACGTCATTTTTCCTAAATTGTTAAAAGAGAAATTATTTTATTTGGATAAATATCCCCCCGATAAGCTCTTAATTGACTGATTGAGCATGTATCGCTATGTGTACCTGCGTCGCATGCATGATTCGTGAGCAGGGTATGTGTTTATTTATGGAACGGGCCGAACGCCTCGGTAGATTAAATAGATGTATCTATAGGCGCACCGTCGACCCTCGAAAAGTGCACAGTTTATTTCTGTTGGATCAGGTCGTCGCCTCGGCATGATTTGCGCATGATATATTTTGTTGCCTGAGAATTTTAAGTGTTGATATTGCCTTTAATGGCTTGATATAAATTGATACGATAATGAAAAGAAAACCTTGAAAATCCTTTATTATTGGTTAAACACCTGTTTTTCGGCTTCGTGAGTTAGAACCACTATATAAATTCATGATTTGCTCATATTTTTAGTATATGGTTAATTGACCTCTAGTAAGTGTCGAAGCTGACCATCTCGTTTCTACTTCTTCGAGATTAGGCGGGATACTCATTAAGTACACGTTATTTACATACTCATACTACACTTCTGTGCATTTTTATTGTACGGGTATATGTAACTCTAGTAGCCTACTAGGCGTAGCAGCACGGATGATTCTGGGACTAGGTGAGCTGCATCATTCGAGATGGTCGCAGCTAGAGCAGTCCCTTCCAGTGTACTGTATTTACTTCATGTCCACTGCATTCCGAACGGATGTTGTATTTTATTTTCTTGTCAATAGATGCTCATGTACTTGTGACACCGGGTTCTGAGATGGTTTGAAGTATTGTATTAATTGTTTTTTATTTGAGATTATATTCTTTAAAAATTGCTAAATTTGAAGGAAAAATCCTAGATTTCAAAAGTATTAAAACGAGATTTTGATTAAGTAATTTGGTTGGCTTGCGTGACAGCAGTATCCGGCGCCACCATGACCCTTAGTGGATTTTGGGTCGTGACAACAGAGATATCCCTCGACATGGATGGTAATGGCCTCTTCGGAGTTGTGAACCACTATGTCTTTATTGGCCCAATTGTAGTCTTTTTGGACTGTAGGGAGGACCTTTTCGATAATTGAGCAAATGTATCTCGAGTCATCCTCACATCTGTATCGAAGAAGGCTTCTCAACCTAGAAATCATCATTGACCGAGCATCCCCAGGGATAAACATTTGGGTTCGGGTACTGGTTCATTAACGGCCACACTCGGAGCGATCTCCTCGACCTCAGTGATCTGCTATGATGAAGAAGGAGCATTCTTTTGAGGAACATAATTTGAGGTTTTTGCCATTGTTATGAAGGAAAAGCTTGGGAAAGAGGGAGAACGATTGAGAGTTGGAGGATCATATTTAATGACTTGAGTAGGAGATGAGTAAAAAATTTTGCAAAGTACTAAAGAATCTTGAATAACGGAGGTAAAAACGCTAGAGAGTACTGAAATCTTGGAGGTACGAAGGTAGAAGATTTGGTGTAAAGTGAAAATGAATGAAGGAGGGGATATTTATAGGAGTTCAGCGACGTATCGCATCCAGGAAAAGTCGACCAGTGGCTGACGTGCATTTAATGTTATAATGACATGACTGACGAGATATTTTAGATGTTTTGTCGTTTATGTCATGACGTATCGAAGTAGGAATCGGGAGCTCATGTAGTTTTTCGTCATCTACTCCCCGATAAATGAGGGGACTATCTGTATATGGGTAAAATGGGGCTCATGGTATACCTCGGTCCCCGACATGATAAGCCAAACTTGAGACATGATAACAAGGGCCGAAATCGAGGCAAAGGTCTCATCGAATCGGAGTCCGGGGGCATGAGGCCCACCCTCGAGAATATCGAGATCATGGTTCGGGGTCAGTCCTAGCCTTGAACGATTTTGAAGATCATTATTGGGCAATCAAGCACGGCTAATAGAAGGTTGTGATACCCGTGATCGGCCGGATATCACGGCGGGGATCTTGGCACGTATCAATGGGAACCGGTAATCAGTTAAGCAGAAGATTTTTTTACCTTTTATTGAGTTGTACCTAGAGTGGGGCTCCCCTACTATATAAAGGGGGTATGATAATTCATAACACATATTGTAACACACATTCCAAAGCAATATATTATTATTTTTCTCTGTAATTAGCTCTTTTTCTTGTTTATCATTGCTGGCCATCACAAGCACGGATCGAGGGTGAATATTTTACTAAGACTGAAACTATGCTCCTCGTGTGGGTTGGTTTCAGTTTATCTTTGTTTGTTCAATCTAACTCAATTTTTCGTTTTGTGTCAAATTAATTCACGTATCCTTAAAATCACTTACAAATTTAATTGTTATCCGATTTTGAGGGTAAACAAATATATTTTGTCTTTTATTATTTCATCCTTATTTCTTAAAGTTTCCATTTTAACCAATTTAATTAACAAGATCTTAACTGATTTTATTTTATATTCTGATTTTTTTTAATTCAAATACTTAATTATCTTTTTTAATTACTAAAAGAAATAAAAAAAAATTTTGAGGATTCAAGTTATTAATATTAGTTCATACCATATATCAAGCATTTAATGATAATTATATTTCTATCCATAAAAAATCTTTTGTCAAATGATAAAAAATCGAAAATTTGTATTTTATATGTGTCCTAAGGTTAGTAAATGACTTTTGTCACTCACTTTTCTTTATCTCTTTCTCTTGCTAATATTAATATTTTATAATTAGTTTTTTAAATTATGTTTTAAAATCTATATTATTATTTATATCTAAAAAAATTATTAATCGAATAATAAAATTAATAGTCAATGGACCAATCTCACATCGACTACTCGTAGCATTTCTAGGTTAATTATTAATTTGGGATGAAGGACAAAGCAAACTGCTTCCTCTTTCTTTCATTTTTTCTTTGTTCTATTTTGTTTACATCATAATTTTTCACGTAAAATTTAGCACAATTGTACAAATCTGTTTTGCACTAGAAAAAATGCTCAAGTGGAAAAAATTCATTGCGCATAAAGATTTGGTGTTATTTAATCATACTTTAATTATAAAATTTATATAAGGTAAAATTTTAATAATTTTAAATTATTGATTATAAGGACTTCCTACTTAATTCAAACAAGAAAAAATTTAATAAGTAATAAATTCGATTTAATTTAAAACTCCTAAGTAGTAGCTAGGAGAATAATCAAATGGCTATTTTGTGTAGTATGATTTTATTTTACAAGGGTAAAAAGAGGCAATAACATTTCGCAAAATGTCTTTATGCTTTTAAGATAATGCGAGTACCATATATTAGTGTATATATAATTTTAAAAAATTCATAAATATTATTAAACAACCTGTTTGAATGATAAAATAAAATTTAAAAAATATAAACTTTTCAAAATGATGAATATTAATCTTATTTGGTTAATAAAGTAATGAAACAAGTAGCTAAGCATGATAATAATGTAACAAGAATTGTATTGGAAGCTCAATTACATTATGTATCCCCTTCTTTTGTTTTAATTGGTATCAACGTGATTGTTTAGGTAACCATATTCTAAAGAGATCAGTTACAAAAGAAAAAGAATTAGCGATGAACAACTTATGTAGTTACAAAATAAAAATTCATGTAAATTCTATTTAGCGATGAATACACATTATCCAAAAATCGTATTAGCTACGAGATGAATTTCGAGCTAATTTCTATTAATAGTAAATTATGTAATAAATTTTCTTAATAATATTATTAGTTTCATTTTTACCAAATCTATTTAACGGGGATATGGTTAAATTTAAATGATATTCTAGCTTGGTTCTATTTCATTCTTAACAAATGATAATTTAAAAAATTTCACAAATAAATCAGTACTATTTTTCCCAATAATACTTATTATATCAAAACCTAATCGTAGATCTTTTTTTGTAGCATGTCGTAGTTAATTTAAGAATAGAAAAAAGGGTTTAACAACCAAGCTTCTAAAGAAATAATATGATCTAAATTTTAACAACAGTAAATTGTTCATATGAACACAAATCGTATGATTAAATACATGGAAAAAGAACAAAAAAAAAAGCACAAATCGTGAAGTTTCCTTGTTGGAAAAAAAAAAGTTTCCTCCTACTTTTTTTAAATATTTTTTTTATTTTCTTAATATTTTATGTCTTTATTAGGAAAAGATCTCCAACAGAAAATTATATTGGAAAATCACTTATTTGATTTCGAACTCCTAAATATTAGTTAAGTTTTTTTATTTCACAATTTTATCCAATTTAAAATATACTTTAAAAGGATAAAAAAGGCGAATGATATTTTGTTGATGATGATAGGCTATAATTGCGTATTTTAGTCGCTTATTACACTCTGATTTACTGCACTTAAATTGAGTTTGAGCTTTAATCGCTAGTATTTTGCACTAATGGTGTGTTTTATGCCTTGTAGGTGTGATTCTGAGCTATATAGATGTTATGGAATAAATTCAAGTGATTTGGAGCTTTAAAGTTTGAGTAAAAGTTCAAGGAATTAAGCCGGGATCGTGTTTGGGGGTCAACGGATGATAGTTAGAGCGAACGAAGACTCCAGTAGGTAGATTGCTCACTGTCTAATAAAATAGACATAACTTTTCGCTCAGAATTCTATTTTGCCTCCACAATATATGGTTGGAAAGCTAACTCAAAGAGCTACAACTTTCATGTTTTATATTTTTCCAAATTCGGAACGTAACAGGGTGAAGATTTTGCAATAGCGCGGACGCGCTAGTTTTAGCGCGCCCGAGACAGAAAGTTGTCCAACTAGCGCGCCCAGATGCGCTCCCAGGTGCGCGGCAGTACTAGTTAAGCCCGGAAAAAGTGTCATTTTTTACCTTGGAGAAGGTATAATTGTTTGGGTTCAATCCTACTTGGTATATATACATAGGAGAACGTTTTTTAGAGCAATTTTTTACCAAGGAAGAGCACAGAGCCGCCGTGAAGGCCGGGTTTCATCTTTTCTTCCCCAAACTTAGTCTTTTTATGCTTCTTTGTATGATTTGTTATTTTGCTACCATGTCTATGTGGATCTAAACTTCACGTTCTAGGGTTGTGGTTCTTTCATGA
>MU789722.1:21286-34129 GCA_026770625.1 Nicotiana glauca
GTAAGTCTAAAGAAAATACCAAAAAAGATTTTTTTGTTTTGTTAGGTAGTGTAGCAATTACCCCTTGGTTTTTCTTTAAACCACGGTTCTTTTCCAAGGGTTTTATTTGAACCGGGTATAGTTAGTTTTTTTTTGGGAAGTAGGAGCCATTGTGTTGTGTTATGAATTGAAGCAATATCTCTTGACTTTGTTATACCTTGAGAATAGTGAGTACTTTGGTTGTGACGCTTAGGCTCAGTTCTTTTACTCTTGTAGAAGTACCTTAAATTGTATTATTTTAACTTTGCTTAACTGCTTTGACTAGAGTGTCTATGAATCCAGTTCTGAGTGAGTTATGTGCCATGTGTGTGTAAGGTTTTGCATTATTCAGTGCAATGCATTTGATGCCTAGAACTTGCCCTGTGTGTTTGCAAAGTGAAATAGCAGTTTTGTTCAGTCTTGAAAGTGATATAGGCAATTCTTGTTGAGTCATATATACATATTTTACCCACCTAATTATTACGTATCGTAGTTAACCCCTTTGAGCCTGTAATCCTGTTTCTTTGGCAACCACATTACAAGCCTTACCCATTTGTTTGAATTAACCATCTATTTGAACCTTTTCACCTCTCATGAGCACTTGAATTGTTATGAACTTTGTAAAAGTTAAAGTGTGNTTGAATAATTAGGATAGTCTAATTTTGTTAATTGTTAATCACAAGTCCTCGTGGGATCGACATCCGACTTTTAGTCACTTTATTACTTGATGACCGCGTGCGCTTGCGTGTGCGTTTGGCCGCAACAACTGACTTGTTGGTGGCTTGGTGATATTTATGTTGTCAGAAATAACCATTTGAATTATTCGCAACTGAAATTATTTGGTAATAAAAAACTTTACTTTCTCTTTATTTTTGGTCCATTCACTTCTTCTTTTTTCTTAAATGGAGAACCTAAGATCAAGAGAGTCCCTTTTTTCCTTCTTCTTGTGAATGTAAAATATATAAGAAAAGCTATTATTGAGGAGTTTAGAATTAAATTTTGTAACATAAACCTGAGAATAATCAAATTTGTAATTTTAACACCATTAAAACAATATGGATTTTTACATAAATAACATGTGAGATTCATCTAATTATCCACATAACGTGAGAAGTATTCCAAATTCTTCGGGAGAGATTAAAATCTAAATCCTTGACATGTTGACACTTCTAGGCTTCTATCCGAAGTTTGGAAAGCTCAATATAATAAATCGCTAAATCAAAAAAAAAATAACGGAATATAAATTTATTTATTTATTGGGGGTAGGGGGAATGGGGAAGGGAGTTATAAGGTGCACATTCAAAACGTCATCAACAAGGTAAGAGCTCAAATAGCCAACAACTGAGATACAAAGATTTTCTTATGTTAAATTTATTTGAGAAAACTACCCTCTATAGCCCCTCAAAATTTTAATAGCCAATATTTTGTACCACTTACAAAAAATAGCCATTCGGCCCAAATATATTGTGTATAGTAGCCAAAAGGAATGAGTATGACAACAAAAACGCTTGTAGCTCAATGGATAGGGCTTCTATTTCCTAAGCTGAAGGTCATAAGTTCGACCCCTACCTGGCGTGATAGAGCACCTTTTTTTTGCCTTTGGCCCAAACATATTGCATATAATGGCCGAAAGGAATGAGCATCACAACACAAGCATATGTAGCTTAATGGATAGGGTGTCTATTTCTTAAGCTAAAGGTTGCTGGTTTGACCCCTACTTGGTGCGATGGAGCAAACCCTTTTTTGCTTTTTTAAATTATATTTTGTACTTTTGGATCTAATAATATTAGCTAAGAATTGAATGACAGTCTATTTTGTATATTTTTTATATAGTAACAATCTATTTTGTATAGTGACACTCTATTTTGTATATTTTTTGTATAGTAACAGTCTATTTTGTATAGTGACACTCTATTTTGTATATTTTTGTATAATAACAGTCTATTTGTATATTTTTGTATGGTAACAGTCCATTTTGTATATTTTTTGTATAGTAACAGTCTATTTTGTATAGTGACACTCTATTTTGTATATTTTTGTATAATAACAGTCTATTTGTATATTTTTGTATGGTAACAGTCCATTTTGTATATTTTTTGTATAGTAACAGTCTATTTTGTATAGTGACACTCTATTTTGTATATTTTTGTATAATAACAGTCTATTTGTATATTTTTGTATGGTAACAGTCCATTTTGTATATTTTTTGTATAGTAACAGTCTATTTTGTATAGTGACACTCTATTTTGTATATTTTTGTATAATAACAGTCTATTTGTATATTTTTGTATGGTAACAGTCCATTTTGTATATTTTTTGTATAGTAACAGTCTATTTTGTATAGTGACACTCTATTTTGTATATTTTTTGTATAGTAACAGTCTATTTTGTATAGTGAAGATCTATTTTATATATTTTTGGTATAGTAACAATCTATTTTGTATAGTGACACTCTATTTTGTATATTTTTTGTATAGTAACAGTCTATTTTGTATAGTGAAGATCTATTTTATATATTTTTGGTATAGTAACAGTCTATTTTATATAGTGACACTCTATTTTGTATATTTTTTGTATAGTAACAGTCTATTTTGTATAGTGACACTCTATTTTGTATATGTTTTGTATAGTAACAGTCTATTTTGTATATAGTGACAATCTATTTTGTATATTTGTTGTATAGTGACAGTCTATTTTGTATATTTTTTTGTATAGTGACAGTCTATTTAGTATATATTTTGTATAGTGACAGTCTATTTAGTATATTTTTTGTATAATGACAGTCTATTTTTGTATATATTTTGTATAGTGACAGTCTATTTTATATACTTTTTGTATAGTGACAGTTTATTTTGTATATATTTGTATAACGACAATCTATTTAGTATATTTTTTGTATAATGACAGTCTATTTTTGTATATACTAACTATAGAATATATATACATTGATTTTACAATGTTAACCATGATAATTTCTAAGTCTCTGGGTAGTTTTTGTGAGCAAAAAAAGAGAAAGAGATTTGTAGTTATTGATAGTGATCGGCAATGGATAAGGTCGCCGATGAGGAAGAGTTCTAGGTCCTTTTGATTTTTCTATGTTAGGTGTTGATAGTGATATCTTTGTTTTTTGGAAATTTAAAAGAAAGAATGTTTTCGGAACAAAAGCATTTCAAAAGACAAATTAATTTCAGTTTAAAACAGAAAATTTATTTCATTTCCAGGTTTAAAAAATATTCCTTACCATCCATGTTCATAACACCAAATTCAAGTATGACCAACTCTAAATAGACTATACCAAACACAAACTTTCTTTTATTGAAAACCCACATGGCCAAGAAAAGAAACCACCATATCATGAGCCAAACCTAAAGAATTAAGCACAAAATACGTAGATTTATTATTAATCCTAGTAAAAAAAAATGACAGAGACACATGAAAAACAAAGAAAGACTTGTTATTCTAGCGAAATAGAAAAAGTACATCACTAAAAAGAGGAGAAGAAGAAACCCGACAGTAAATTAAACAGAGAAAAAGCTATTTATAGTTTTGTTTGCCAACTGATTATCTTAACATTTAGATTTCACATTTTAGGAGGTGAAAATTAATTTTTGTTGAGTTTTACGTGAAGGACTATAGAGTGAAGAAGGTATAAAGGGCAGCTTAAAAACTAATTGTTGGTTAGCATATGTTATTCGTTTTCGGCTTTAAGTTATAATATAAAACAATGGGCTAGCGAGTGATATACTTTTCGGCCGAACGGCCAATTATGTCAATTGCTCAATTTATTTCAATATATACACACACTAGTATTGTTAAGCCCGTGTTTAGGCCAGGCCCAAGCCTAATACTAAACATAAAATGGATAATCATCGAATTTATCATTTACAGCTAAATAAATTATACATATATTATATACGGCTATAAATATATCAAGTATATATTATATATTTGTCGGCTATTTTAATTTAAATAATTGGGTGAACAGTATTTGGGTTAATTCTTCTGATTATTTATAGACATAATTTCAAAAACTTTCTTGGTTTGCTTTAGTAATATTAATTACCTCTCATATGGTTTAAATACTATAATAACCTATTTTGTTTCTATTTTCTTGTTAAGAAACTGATTTCAAGTAATATATATTGCTATAATATTTCGTTAATTACCTTCCTCAACTTTAATTACTCCCTCCGTTTTATATTATATGAGCTAGTTTGACTCGGCACGGAGTTTAAGAAAAAAGAAGAAACTTTTAAAACTTGTGGTCTTAAAAGCTTAAGGGGTAAAAAGTTTATGGGGCCATGACATTTGTGTGGCTATAAAAGCTTCACATTACGGGTAAATGAGTAAAATGAAAGAGTTTAAAGTTGAATTATTTCCAAATTTAGAAATTAATGTGTTTGAAACAGACTAAAAAGGAAAGTACCTCATTTAATATGAATCAGAGGGAGTATTAATTTTTAAGTTTCGTTACATAAATATCTCTTTTATAAAATAGAAAAGAATACTATATTGTATTATTTGACTAAGCTTTCAATTCTTTAAAAGATATAAAAGTTGATTATTTATGAGATTAATTCAATGAGAAAGAAAAATAAAAGAAAGCTTCACAGCTTTACATTTGAATTTTTGTCGCGAAAGTCTATGTAGATTTAGGATGTAAATTTGTTAATATATGGTGAAGCATATGCTTGTCTTTAATTTTACTTCAATGTTGCTTTTTATCTCTATTACTTTAGGACGCAGTTTATCGATAATTTTTCTTCTTGTTGGACAATCTTTTATTTTATAGAAATAATTTTATATTTTTGTGCTTTCAAGTATTATTATCTTTGATTATATACTTTTAATTATTCGTTATTATTTGTAGTAAGAACGTTTTACATTTATGTTGGATGTTTATTACACATGGCTTGTAAATTATAGATTTTGTTTTCTCGTCCTTGATTTTTTTGCTTCCAATACTTTTACAATAAATATAATAGAGATCTATAACTCTAGCCAAGTAGTATAATATAGCAACGTTATCTTCTTCTTTATTTAAGAGTTGCAGAACCTTGAAAATAACAATGAAATTACAAAAAGGTAAAATTTAAAAATATTAAAATTTATATTGTTACCAAAAATCATAATATATAAGGTATATAACATCACAAATCACAAGGTTGATAAGTGTTATAACGGTAAATATGGTGGAGATCTTTAAAATCACCTTGTTTATTTTTTGTCCACTCTTATCTATATTATATGTAATAAAATATGATATACGGGTTGAGAGGGGTGTCTATCAGGTCAATGGTGAAGTTAAAGTGTCTATTTGATCGTCGTTGACAATTTAAAGAGGCCATTTATATTTCGTCAAAAACTAAAAATATTTTAAAATGACCTTGAAATTTTTTAATTTACCAAAATGGAAGTGTGAACTAAGTAATAATAATAAAAAATATAGTAGGAGTAAAAATGAGGCTTATGAAGAAGTTATAGTACTATCACGTTACTTGTAAAAGCTAGTCTAAGGGGCTATGATGTCTTACCCAAAAAGCTTGAAAGTGACTTGATTTATGGACAATACCTATTACTAGTAGATAAAGTAATATAGGATAAATATAAGGGTGAACTTGGAAGAGGAAGCCTTTTAGTTGGAATGCCTAATTGTAATGTAACAAGGACGGCAAAAAAAATTTCATTGTCCCTTATTATATATAGGAATATTAAGGTCTATCTTTTTAGTTTTTTAGATGCAAATACGTTATTTATTTTCTTATAATTAATTTCTAATACAACAACAACCCAGTATAATCCCACTTAGTGGGGTCTAGGGAGGGTAGTGTGTACGCAGACCTTACCCCTACATTGGGGTAGAGAGGCTGTTTTCAAATAGACCCCCGGCATCCTTCCCTCCAAGAACTTCCCACCTTGCTCTTGGGGAGACTCGAACTCACAACCTCTCGGTTGGAAGTGGGGGTTGCTTACCATCAGAGCAACCTCCAATATAATTTCTAATATTGTTTTTAATTAAAAATATAGTCAATCCATATCATCTTTTTTGAGACATTATTAATCTTGTCACATGTGACGACCCAAAGGGGTCATCATCTGTTTTCTCATTCGTTTCGTGCTTTTGAAGCCTTGAAAACCTCATCTTGTATTGCATCGATTTGCGTGCGCAGTCCGGGTGCGTAGCCGAAAAGCTTTTATGTTGAAATATGTAAATTCTGTGAAAAAATTGAAGAATTTTGATATTAATATGATTAAAGTTGACTTCGATCAACATTTTTGGTAAATGGACCCGAACCCGGACCCGTGAGTTGAAGGTCCCGGAGGGTCCGTAGAAAAATATGGGACTCAGACATGTGCCCGGAGTCGGAATCCGAGGTCTAGAACCTGAGTAAAAGAATTTTTCTATTAAATTATTTTTCTGTAATTATTAAGGAAAATGGA
Organism: Nicotiana glauca; assembly: GCA_026770625.1. Classification (NCBI taxonomy): domain Eukaryota; kingdom Viridiplantae; phylum Streptophyta; class Magnoliopsida; order Solanales; family Solanaceae; genus Nicotiana; species Nicotiana glauca. Next base: position 27,746 of record MU789722.1, read on the forward strand.
AATGAAAATTGATTAAAAGACCATGGTATCGGGCTCGTATTTTGGTTCCGACATCCGGTACAGGTCTTAAATATGTGTTAAGCGCTTCCTGTGAAGTTTGGTCGAAATCGGACGTCGTTTGACGTGTTTCGGACCTAATTATCTAAAGTTAGAAATTTAAGAAGTTTGAAATGAAAATGATGATTTTGAAGCTTGATTCATTGATTTTGATGTTGTTTTGGCGATTTGATCGCTCGAGTAAGTTCGTAGGATGTTGTTGAGTTAGTGTGTGTGTTTAGTTAGGAGCCCCGAGGGCTCGGGAGTGTTTCGGAGGTGTTCCGAGGTGTTTTGAACTTAGGAGAAGTAGCAGATTTTTTTGCAATTTTTGCACAGTTCTTGGCTTCTTCGCGTTCGCGGCCTCCAGCTCGCGTTCGCGTACCTGTAGGCTTCCCTTCTTCGTGTTCGCGTAGTAGTCCCCCGCGTTCGCGTAGTTCAGCCTCCCCCTTCACCGCGTTCGCGATTCCCCAATTGCGTTCGCGTATATCAGTCCCTGGACCCCCCTAGCATTTTCTTCTACGCATTCGCGTTCCCTTTCACGCGTTCGCGATGAATTGCCCAGTTTACCCTTCGCGAACGCGGCCCCTTTCCCGCAAACACGAAGGGCAATTTTGCCCAGTTATATTTTTAATTTCCAGAACAGTAGCAGCACGGGATTTTCCTCATTTTTCCACATGAGCTCTTCTCCCTAACATCCCATAGACGATTTTGAAGAGCCTTTTCCTCCATAGCTTCTTAGGTAATTGTTCTTAACCTTATTCTCTCTTAATTTCTTCATCTAATCACTAATTTCCTAGCCCTAAATCATGAAATCAAAGTAGAAAATTAGGGGTTTTGAGTAGAGTTAGGGTTTTGAGGATTTTGGGTGATTCAACCTTAATTTGGGGTCGAATCTTAAAACAAATTATATATTTGAACTCGTGGGGTTATGGGTGACTAGGTTTTGGTCCGAGCCTCGTGTTTGGACCATGTGGGCCCGGTGTCGAATTTTGGTATTTTTGGAAGAATTCTAGGAAACTCATTTCTAGGCTATGGGATTATGTTGTTGAGCCTTTATTGATATTATTGAATTAATTATGCCTAGATATCATTGTTTCGGAGTCGGATTGTAGAGGAAAAGAGGTATTGGAGAGTTGATTGTTATTCTTTGGACTGAGGTAAGTGTTTGATCTAACTTTGACTTGAGGGAATAGGATTAGAGTGTTATTAATTGCTAATTGCTAAATGATCGCGTACGGTGTATAGGCATGGTGACGAGTATCTATACACCGGTGTCTAGCATGAACGTGGGTCCTTGTTTGTACTTATTCTGATATTTTTGGGACTCTTCCATGCTAATTGATGAATTCTACATAATGTGAAGAGTATGAGGATTAGATAAGAATTGTAAATTCTTTGGAGCGTTGACTCGAACGATAAAAAAATACTATTGAGTAAGAAATGAAAGAAGTGGAAAGAGATATGATTAATCCCTTGCCGGGATGGTTTAAGTATATTGATTATCTCCCTTGTCGGGATGTGAAAGTCGTTATTGTTGCTCCCTTGCCGGAATTTAGCTGTTTATTTTTGTTTTCCCTTGCCGGGATTATTTTGTGTATTATATATTATGAAATGGGATCGTGTAGCGTGCCGACCACTTATATATTATGAAATGGGATCGTGTGGCACGTCGACCACTTATATATTATGAAATGGGATCGTGTAGCGTGCCGACCACTTATATATTCTGAAATGGGATCGAGTGGGACGCCTACCACATGACATTATGAAATGGGAGTGAGTGGTACGCCTACCACGCGACATTATGAAATGGGAGTGAGTGGTACGCCTACCACGCGACATTATGAAATGGGAGTGAGTGGTACGCCTACCACGCGACATTATGAAATGGGAGTGAGTGGTACGCCTACCACGCGACATTATGAAATGGGAGTGAGTGGTACGCCTACCACGCGACATTATGAAATGGGAGTGAGTGGTACGCCTACCACGCGACATTATGAAATGGGAGCGAGCGTACGCCTACCAAGTGATATTATGAAATGGGATCGTGTGGTATGCCGACCACTTATATATTATGAAATGGGATCGTGTGGCACGCCGATCACTTATATATTGTGAAATGGGATCGAGTGGTACGCCTACCACATGACATTATGAAATGGGAGTGAGTGGTACGCCTACCACGTGACATTATGAAATGGGAGCGAGTGTACGCCTACCAAGTGATATTATGAAATGGGAGCGAGTGGTACGCCTACCACGTGATGTTATGAAATGGGATCGAGTGGTACGCCTACCACGTGATGTTATGAAATGGGATCGAGTTGCACGCCTGCAACGAGAGGAAATTGAAACGATTGAAAGCGGTTTGTTTTCCCTTATTCTATGTTAGAAGGACTTAGATGTAGCTTCCATGTTATTCTTGATATTCCGTTTTATCTTATACCCCATAAACATGTTCCCCTCCCAGTTATAATTGTTTACTTTCCGCTATTATTTTGTTGTACTTGTATATATATCTGCACAGGTTATTCTGGTAGTTCGGTCTAGCCTTGTCACTACTTCGTCGGGGTTAGGCCAGGCACTTACCAGCACATGGGGTCGGTTGTGCTGATGCTACACTCTGTGCATTTTTTTGCACAGATCCAGGAGCAGCTTTTGGGCCACAACTGTAGTATACTAATCGGGAGCTGACTTCAGTCCAGGGACTTACGAGGTAGCCTAGCTGGCGTTCGCAGGCCGAAGTCCCTTTCCATATTTTCAATTTGTTTTCATTGTATCGAGACAGACATTATGTATTTTTCTATTCAGACTTGTTTGTAGCACTCTTTAGTGGTTTGTGAGGTAGCGACTCCAGTCTTGGGTAGTGAAATATTAAACTTCCGCATTTTGGGTTTTCTGTTATTTATGTTTTAACAGACTTCCGCTTTATTTAAAGATTCGTTATCTTATTATTATTGTATTGTTATCTGAACATGTTTAAATGCTTGGCTTGCCTAGCTCCGACAGTAGGCGCCATCACGACTCCCGATGGTGGAAAATCCGGGTCGTGACATTATACCTCATTTTTACCCGAGAGAATATAAGGGAGTTTTTCCAATTGAAGTGACATAAATCGAAATGGGATTATTTATTTATTTTAGAGTCGCCACTTGGAATATATATAGTTTCCCAAGTCAACGGTTTATTTGAAATTCCAAATCGAGGAAATTGACGCTTATTTATGATCCACGAACACAAAAGATCAGGTAAAGAATCTGTTAACACGGGAGAAGGTATTAGGCATTTTCGGGTTCCGTGATTTTAGCACGGTCTCTCAACTGTTAATAATTGGCCTAATTATCTGATTTATTACATGTTTATAACCTTTTGCGCATTTTTAACCTTTTAACTGCTTGTAATTATTCAACCGCTTTTAGTTTTTTCTTTATGAAATTATATCTTGAACAAGTCACGATGTCGTACAATTATTGTTTTGGTACACGTTGCAAACCGCGCCACATGAAATGTACCCGCGGTTTACGACATATTTATTTTTATCATTAATAGAAATTATGGTCGGGTCACATGAAATGCACACCCGAATTGGAAATTACGTATCGCGATCATGTCACGGAAAATCATGACCACGATAATTTATTAATCGCGCCTAAAGTAAGCTACGATGTTCATGAGTTAATTATTTTTCCTAAAATTTGGGGATATATGAAGGTCTAAAGTTGCGAAATTTATTGGGGAAAATGTACAACAACTATAGAAAAGTATGTTAGCTACATGTATGTGAGAAAAATTGGGCCGGCACATGGATAGATATGTAAAAATTGCACGGGGCACCATATTTGGTCGCCCCCATTTAACCTATACCCATTTTTTTTTAACTTTTAACTTGTACCCACTTGTTAAAAAACTTCAGCTCCCATTCCCCTCCCCTTCTCCTCCTTCATTTTTTTTTCTTCTTCTACAATCTGATTCTATCGAATCCATACCTGTAATGGTTTTTACTTCTTAAACTCATCAAAGCCTCTATTATTTTATGACCACTTGAATTTACGTGTTGTTTCAACTGCACATCTATTTAAATTATCAATGGATTAACTTAAGCACGGAAATATAATACATTTTCAAACATTAATATAAAGAGTACGTAGCTTATTTTTTCGAAATGTGAACTGGGGAGGAACTTTACAGTGTTTGCGTACTAGACTAGATATTGCAGTGCATACGTAAAGGTGAGGGAAAAAGAAAAACCAAAAAAAGGAAGGCAAATCCCTATGTGCAAAAAACTTCAGCTCTAGAGCTGAAGTTTTTATTTTATAACTGGCAAACTTTAGCTCTAAAGCCGAAGTTTACGGGTAACTAAACAAAACTTAGAAATAAAACTTTAGCTCTAGAGCTGAAGTTTTTATTTTATAACTGGCAAACTTCAGCTCTTCTCAGTTACTAAACAAAAACTTACAAAATAAAATTTCAGCTCTAGAACTGAAGTTTTTATTTTATAACTGGCAAACTGCGAGAAGAGGGCCGCATCTGCAGAAAATGGGCCAAGGGGCTGGGACCGCATCTGCGATCTCCAGGCCGCATCTGTGGTTCCTGGCCTGGCCGCCCTGGGCCGCTTCTTCGATGGGAAGACCGCATCTGCGGTCCAAGAACAGTAGATGTATTTATGACAGAAGCAACAACCTTCAGCCCTTCTCCAATTTTTCCACTTCACTCGAGCCTCGTCTGATTGACGCTCGGGGCTCCCGAGCCCCGCCCGAACATACCGGCAAGCCTGAAATCACGAATGGACCGACTTAAACCTTCGGAACACCCGAAACAATGCTAAATCTAAGAATTACCCCCTAAAACCAATTGAATCAAACCTTTGAACTTCAAGTTCTTAACTTTTCCTCTAACTGGCTAAAACGCCTCTAAACTACTCGGATTGACACCAAATTTTACGGGCAAGTTCTAAATGATATTTTGGACCTGTACCAAGCTTCGGAACCAGCATACGAGCCCGATACCCATGAAATCAATGATTACTTAGTTTCTTTAAATCCTTAAAACTTCAAATTAACAATTTCTAATAAAAAATTCATTACTCGGGCTAGGGACCTCGGAATTCGATTCCGGGAATACGCCCATATCCCATATTTTCTTACAGACCCTCCGGGACCGTTAAATTACAAATTCGGGTCCGTTTGCTCAAAATGTTGACCAAAGTAAAACTAGTCTTTTAACAAATTCCTAAGGAATCAAATGGGTATATATAGCTCAAAACTCTTCCAAATTCCGAACCAACCATCCCTGCAAGTCGTAAATTAGTTAAAGCAAGTACGGAAAGTTTTATTTAAGAGAATGGGATTCCAAAAAGGTAAAACGACTAGGCGGGTCGTTACAATATTTTTTGGAAACCCTTTTCTTTATTTGTAAATAAAGATAAAGCTTATATTTAAAATGTGACATATATATATATATATATATATATATATATATATATATATATATATATATATATATATATATATATTTTGAGCACGTGATTTTTGCCCTGTATGAGAATTACTCCCAAAACAAATTCAAAACAAAATAGTTTTGTGTTGTTTGCAATTTTTTGATGATTTTGTGTTATTGTTTGCGTTTGTGTGTGCATGTTTATTTGTTAAATTAATAAAAATACAAAAATATGACGCATTTGCATTTAGGGTTTAATCCTACAAGTAGGAGTAATTAAGTTTGTTTTACAGAAATAAAATTACAAAAATAATGTACTTTGCATTTTAACATTTGATGTGCAAATTGTGTGATTTTATTAGTATTTAATTGTGTGTTATAATAGTTATTAGATGATAATTAGTATTTTGGCAAGTTAATTTAGTTCCATGATTTAATTCAAGATTTTTAGAATTTTAGTTTTATTAAGTAGGAAATAAAAGAAAAGAGAACAAAAATGGGAAAATAAAATCAAAGATTTGGGCCATTTTTGATTTCAGCAACCCAAACAAAACCAGCCCAAGACTCGCCCCAGTCTGGTCTGTCCCAGGCGCACGTCCAAACGATGTCCTTTTGGCACGCAAAATCTGAACCTTTGATCAAACAGATCTAACGGTCCAGTTCAGCTTCACATCAATAAAACGATGCCGCTTTGGGTTGGTTGATCTGAGCCGTTCGTTTCATTTGATCGAACGGCCCAGTATCGTCTTCCACGCCCCGAACCATTTCCATCCAGAAACCAACCCGGTCTCAAGGGCGTCGGAACGACACCGTTTTGTTAAGTCAATCAATCCAAGCCGTTGATCTTAATTGATCGAACGGTTTGGATTATTTCCCCCATACCATATATATCTGCGTAACGCACCCCAC
>MU789722.1:39884-52958 GCA_026770625.1 Nicotiana glauca
CCCCCCAAGCCACCCCCCCCCCCCTTCCCTTCTTCTCTAATCCCTTAGAGACCAAAACCCTTTACCATCATGCTCCGCCCACCGGAAATCGCCTCACGGCAGTTCCGGTGGTCCAAACGGCATCAAAATTACACAACAGCCTCCCCACGACGTCCTATTTCCAAACCCCTAATCAGTTTTCCTCAAATCGTTACCATTGTCTTCGAATCTTCGTTCGAAGTTCAGTCAAAAACCCTAATCCGCCCAATCACCACCAAGTTAACACCCTAGGTCCCTCTCCTTCTCCTATGACCATATCTAGCCCTATTTTTCCTCGAATCACCCCAGAACCCTTCGAATCTTAGTTTGAAGACATGAACCCTAGCGCCTCCACAAGATCCTTTGGTGGCGGCGCCAAACCTAAACCCTCCCCAAGTCACACCCTTGAACCTCTAGACTACCCTCGTCCCAAATCTCATGATGTTTCAGCTCGAATCAAGCTGGAATTTGTCAAATATTAAATCGACTGGACGGGACCTAGAGAGCCAAAACCTGGAACCTGCCCGAGAAAAGGGGAAATTTGAGGTTTTTAATCGACTTTAGTCGAGTGTTTTCAGTCGAGAACACTCGATTAAGGTCCGTTTGGACCTCAAAAGTTCGAGTCGAAGTTTTCAAATGGGAACTGTGCGGAGTTTAGCCTGTAATTTTGAGGTATTTTCCTTCTTTTTCTTTTCTATTTTTGTTGTTGTTTATCTGTTTTAATCTTCATTGTATTTCATCATCTTTTCAATTTATTTCTCTCTTCTCTTTCAGACCTTTTTCTGGTCCAGTTTTTCTCATGTGGTTGATTGGCATATGTTTGAATCGATTGAGTGTGTTTGTCCTTTAGTTTGATTGTAAAAGTCAGTGTCCATAATGTTCTTGTACAAAACTGTGTCTAGTCCTATAATTGGTTACTAGTATTAATGGTTCAAATGGTCTCATTTTCTGTGATGTTTGGCTCCCTGTTTTGTTGTTCATCATTTTGCATATAAATTTAATTTATTTTCGTCCAGTATGATACAGTATTTCATTCATTTTTTTTTTAGTTTAGAGTTGTGAATATAGTTAGTCATTCCCACGTAATGTGTCAATCATGGTTGGAAGTTTGACCTGGTTATGTTCAAATATGTTTTGTCCTGATTCATTGGCCTTCATTTGGATACCATTTGATCTAATCTGAGTTCTGAGCTTGAACTGCTAAGTTATTTGATTAGGAAATTGGTTATAGCTGATAGGTAGTGATTTCAGTAGTTTCAGGGGTATTTTGGGACTTCAAAAGTTTGAAGAATTGGTTAATCTGAGTGGTCTGTCAGTAAGGTACTGCTATACCATTAAATAATGCATTTGTTTAAAAATAAGTGGGGAACAAGACATTTGGTATGGGTTAAGGGTTAAGGAAAGTAATTAAAAACAAGTCACCCATGCTTAATTGAATTAAAAATGAATTAGACATATGGTAGTGGGGGACAAGTGAATGAAAAGAAAACAAAACATGTAGTAATTGGGTTCTAAAGAGGATAGGCACGGGTGTTGGCCTATTAGTTTTAGTGTCCCAAGAGTGATAAAGGGTCTGGTTTGTTGTATAAGTATAGGATATATCGGACAGAATAAGGGATGACTTTTAAAAAAATATTCTTCAGAGGTCACACTAAAAAGAACAGGTAAAGAAGCAATCAGTTTTCTTAGAGGTTCTCTTTTCAGTCTAAGACAGCATTTTGAAAGCTAGGCATTCAGTTTTTTTGAGCGTGTTACTGTTTCATTGGGATTCAGAGTCATTGCTGGTCTGATTTTGAATAAACTTGGTCTATTTAAGCTTTTTGGTTTCATTCTTGGTTCATTTGGTGTTGCTGGATAGATCAGCTAGTTTGGTTTGGCTTTGAACCATTCCTGGGCTGATTTAAACACTGAGTTTGTTGTTGTGGTGTTCCTGTGTTTCATTTTTGTCAAATTGGTGCTGTGTTGGTCTTCTTAAAGTTATCCCATTGTTGTTGTGTTACTGTTGTTGATTGCTGGAGTTTGTTACCTGTTGCTGACTTTCTCTGTTTCTTCTTGTATTTTCCATTGTCCAGGTACACACTCGAGTTGGTTTCAATGTAGATTTCATGCTGAAAAATGAAATAAAACTGGAGTTTATGATATAGTTCTGCTGTTTGTTATTTCTGTTATGGTTGAGTGATTCTTGTGTGACTATTTGGTCATCCAGTGTAATTAAATATGGTAGTTAGGACTGTTTTGTTTAGGTGATTTGAGGTTGGTTGAATCCCTAGTCGTAATGGACTGTACAAGATTATTTGGGTACTTAAACACACTATGTAGAGTAGTTTGATTGAAATTAGCTTTGAACGCCTATCTCCAATCTTTCATATTCCTGAGAGTTAATCGCCAATGGTGTTCCCGTAAAGTGTTTCTGCAGGCAAATTCAGTTATGAGATTTTGAGTCATGTGAGTGAGTAATGTTACTTTGAATAATGCATCGAGCAATGTCGGTAAATAATGGTGGCTTTCAAACATCAGTGGTTAGTGTTAGTTATAATGTTAGTTCTTAAGCAATTGGTTTGTTTTCAATAGTGGTAAAAACAGGTCGTGTAAAGTCGGAAACTGGCCATGATTCCATGTTAAGTTAAATGGCAGAACACCTATGTTAAGTAAGTGACTTGTTAGATTTAGTTATAAGCAATCTAATTTCATTAACATCACTAGCTATCAACAATGATTTGTTAAGATTCGGGCATTTACTTTAATAGGCATAAGCAAACAATTTATGAGTTATGTGTTGGAAATAACAAATGAAATTATATATTGAAATCAGTACCACAATAGCTTAAAATGATGTCAACGTTGAGTGCAAAAAATCAGAATCTCTGAATTGACACAAGTAAGAATTAGTTTGGCGAATTAGTCACATTCCTGCGTTAGTTGATTAAACCAGGTTGCTATGAGTCTTAAAGCCCAAATAATTCTTGCCCAAAGCCAATTTGTTGAAGGTCCTGCGTTATTTATTAAAAGTTTGTTGGATTTCATATCATGATGCAATACTTGCAATGCCGGTTCATACCAATTAATTAGGGCATTTTTCTTCCTTATTAGAGACAAAGTTATTAGAAAACCGTAGTTACTTTAGGATTGCCCTTTTAAAATAATCAGAATGAGACGAGTCTCGCCAAACAAAACACATAAATTGCGAGGCACTCATTAAACGTATATATTAAAAGCTTAGATTTCGGGATATGCCGTTTAGAAAATTTCATGGCCTTCCCCAAAATAATAACGCGTTAGTCTCTTTAGGCGCGTATTTTAATAACATTATATCTGTAAACTGGGGTGCACATTTATGTGACCCAAATCCAAATCTCAACGACGTCGAAATATGTCAATAATCACGGGTGCATTGATGTGACGTGGTTCGAGATATATTTTCACGACGTTGCAATTCTCGTTAAAAATAATAATAAATAAAAGCGGATAAAAGTTAAAATTTGCACATAAGTTCAACAGGTGTCAAAATCAGATAAATAAGCCGAATATAACAGTTGAGCGACCGTGCTAGAACCACGGAACTCGGGAATGCCTAACACCTTCTCCTGGGTTAACAGAAATCCTTACCCGAATTTCTGGTTCGCGGACTGTAATACAGAGTCAATCTTTTCCTCGATTCGGGATTCAACCGGTGACTTGGAATACCATAAATCTCCCAAGTGGCGACTCTGAATTAAATAAATAAATCCCGTTTCGATTGTCCTTTAATTGGAAAAACTCCATCTATTACGCCCTTCACGGGGTGTAGTAGGTGAAAAAGGAGGTGTGACAACTCTGGCGACTCTGCTGGGGATTGCCCAGAACCACTGGCTCGGGGCTAGAAATTCGAGCTTAGATAAATTGTTATGTTTGGCTTTATTTAATTTTTAATATTATTGCATTCTGTGAGCTTTGTGCTAAATGTTGCCTATTTATCGCTTTGATATTATTTGAATTGTATATATAGACTGCTACGAAACCCTTCTTCTGAGTCTTCTGAATCTATGGTGCACAAATGCGCGTTGCCCACTTTCTGTTAGCAGTCATACCAAATAGAACGAGGTTGGGTCAAGTAACTAGGCCGGGCAGACTTTCGTGCTCCCGGTACGTTGCCCCCACTTCGGCTCGAGCTGTCTGTTTGGGTAAGCCAGGTCTAGAAAAATATACCCCAGGCATTAAACCTGGTATAACAAAACCTCATGCCAGATCCCTAGTAGGAACGTTGTGTGCATCATATGCATTTTTGACTTAGGGGACTCAACACAGGGGTTGGGTCCATCTAGGACAAGCAACCTGAAACGAAATGACCATCCTGCTGCATCCTACTTGTTTTAGACATTTATCTACTTCAAATTTGCATGCTGGCCGGCTTCTAAAAATATGGGAATATAGGAAACTTAGGAAAAATAGAAAAAGGAAAAAACAACAGTATAGAGAGATAATCACCTATTTTAGAAAAATCCAGTGCCCAAATAACGTTGAAACTCTGCCAAAATTTTGAGAAAATAAAAAAAAAAGTTTTTTAGTGTGATTTATTTGAAAAACAAAAGAAAGAAGTCTTGTTTTCAAAATTAGTTTATTTTCTTTGCCCGAACTACGCTAGTTTGATTCTCACCGGATGTGAGATACATAGGCAACCCTCATCGGGTCCATCTCCCTTTTTGAAAAAATCGCCTAAAAATGTCAAAATTAATATTTTCGTCATGAATAAGTCCGGTTATGCCGTTTTGTCGAAAATAGCCGAATATTCCCGAAAGGGACGCCGGAAGGCTGACTTTGCATAAATAGCCACCTTTGGGTCATTTTTAGATTTTGGCCGGTTGACCCACACAGCCTTAAAATCTTCATCCCCGAGGCGCTGAAAGGCCATGTTTGCAAAACCAGGTCTTTTATTTTAATTTGAAAAACAAGAAAAAGAGTCAGTGGGCAAGTGAATGTCGTTTGGATTTTCGGTCAAAATAAGCCAAGCCAGCTTCGGCGGCATTTTAAACCGTTCTTGCCGAGATAGCCTTAGAGTATCTTTCAGTTGTCGAAAGGCTATTTTTATAAAAAAAACGGATGAGTTTATAAAGCGTTATAAAATAAATCCTCCCCGGCCTCAAAATTCATGTGAAATTGGGAAGGGGCCACGCTTGCAAAAATAGTCATTTGGTTAAAATTAGCAGATAGAGAAGGAATTTTGTCAGTTTGTTTTCAAGTTTGTATTTATTAGAGTAGGTGGGTTGTTTGATTTTCGGGTCTGTATTTCGTCTTTTCCTCAAAGCCTAAGCCTGTTAGTTTGATCAGTTTTTAAACCTTTCTTTTAAATCAAAGTTTGTTTTATTATGAAAAACTGAAAATTCCAAAAAATATTTTATTGTTATTTGCCGTGTATCTGCCAGAACTACGCATGGTCTGATTTATGCGGGGACGTAATACGTAGGCAATTTGTATAAGATTCGACCACCAATAAAAATAAAGGAAAGAAAAAGAAGGGAATAATAGAAAATCAGAAAGAAAGAAATAAAGGAAATAAAGAAAAATTTGGGAAGCACTCAAAAGAGGGCACATATGTAAGAAGCCGGAATGACGCATACAATAGAAGCAAAGACATGATAGGAATGGTTAAACTGCCCAGGTGCATTACATCCCAACGTGCAATAACATATCTGTTAAACTCTAAAAAACTAACAATTTTGTTGTTTTCAAGAGATTTCAAACAGTTAGCTTGTTAGAACGTACTAGCAAATTATCATTACCAAACAAGATCTAAAGGACCTATACCGAAAAGCATGTCTGGTTCGGACAAAAGTGTTGAAGAGGAAAAAACAGAAATATAAACAATGAATGAGGAAGTAGACAGGTTGAGACAAGAGATAGCAGAAATGCACCTACCTTGGGCTAGGGGGCAACAAGTACCAGTCCCTCCCGCTACCCCTACTCTCCCACCGGCACAAACTACGGAATACCCGCCCACTGGTCCACCAACAAGTTTCCCAAATCACCAATACTATCAAGGGAAAACTCCTTACAATCCCCAAGTTCCACCACCCAAACACGACCCTCCTCCACCAACTGCTCCTGTTTTCGTGGCACCTCCACCAGCCACACTGCAAAGATCATCCAGCGAGCCGTTGTTTCAGGCTTACGATGACCAATACTGCTACCTTCAAAGCACCTGATCCGCATACTTATACCCCACACTGTGATCTCCCAGCAGAAACTGAGAGGCCATTTAAAAATTCGGAGCGGGATGAAGTGCTTCGCAAAGTGAAAAACCTGGAGCAGTCCTTCAGGAATATGCATGGGTTGGGCGGCCAAGTCAGTGTGGCCTACAAAGATTTGTGCCCTTTCCCCGGTGTTCAATTGCCGGCAGGATTCAAAATTCCAAAGTTTGATCTATATGATAGGCATGGTAACCCGGTGGCATACCTGCGTCATTTCTGCAGTAAGATGAGAGGGGCTGGTGGGAAAGATGAGCTGTTGATAGCATACTTTGGACAAAGCTTGGGCGGGTCCGCACTAGAATGGTATACGAGGCAAGATCCTAGTAGGTGGTACACCTGGGACGACCTGGCGCAAGCATTTGCTGGTCACTTCCAATATAATCTTGAGATCGTCCCCGACCGTCTCACATTGTTGAAAATCGAGAAAAAGCCTGGAGAGAGCTTTAGAGAGTTTGGGTTCCGCTGGAGGGAGCAGGCTGCGAGAGTCGATCCTCCGATGAGGGAAGGCGAAATGGTGGATTACTTTTTGCAGACTTTGAAGTCAACTTACTTTGGCCACCTGGTGACATCAGTTGGCAAATCCTTCAATGAGGTCATAAAGATGGGCGGCATGATTGAAGAAGGACTCAAGTCCAACAAGATAATGAGTCATTCGGCGATCAAGGCCACCACTCAGGCTATCCAGAGCGGCACTGGAGGTGTGCTCGGGAAAAAGAAGAGAGAAGAAGTCGCAACAGTCGAAGCAGGTACTTGGTCCAGATCTATAGGTCCTTCAACTTACTACCAGCCCAGACCCCACCGCCCGAATTACCCATACACCCCATATAGCCCTCCACAACCTTACTACCCACCACCAGAGCTATGTTTTTTCGTCCATCACGCCCAAACATATACCCAACCTCCGGTTCACCAGCAATATCGTGCACTGGCTCCCCAAAATACATATCCACCCCCACAAAACACATACCCACCCCCAAGGGCCTACAAAAATCCTCCAGGGTTAGGTTTCCGTGGGAACCAAGCTTTTAGGAATGAGAGGATGCAGAAGCAGAGAACATTTACTCCGCTGGGAGAATCCTATACTGCCCTTTTCCACAAATTGAGGCAGTTAGGCCTGTTGAATCCCATTGAGCCCAAAATGCCAAATCCCCTTCCTAAAAATCTCGATCATTCAGTGAGCTGTGAATATTGTTCGGGGGCCCCCGGACATGATACTGAGAAATGTTGGAAATTTAAGACTGCCGTGCAAGAGCTTATTGACACAAATAGGATCGAGGTTCAAGCTCCAGAGACAGCAAACATTAATTAAAATCTGTTGCCAGTGCACCATGAGGCCCACATGATCGAGCTAGTGCACAAGGGAGGGGAGTTTAAGAAGCCCTCGCAAATAGTAATGATGATCCAGGCCAGTGAAACCAGTCCCAAGGAAAAACTAACCAATGAGAAGGCAGTGGTACAGCTGAAAAGTGTAGACACCAAGCCGGTTGTGGTGATGGGGAAAGGGTCGTCTATTGATGCGAAGAAACTAGAGCCAGTCAAGGTAGTAATGCAGAGGGTGTCAAGCACACCCGTGGTAGTTAAAGGGGCTCACATGGAACCAGTTTTCATCAAACCGGTAATGCAGTTGCCAATAATCAGTGAAAAGGTCGTGTCGTGGAGCTACAATCAAGTGACGGTGATGTATAAGGGGAAGGAAGTTATGGAAAAAGTGTGTGAAACCCAAGGTCTAACTCGTTCGGGAAGGTATTTTGCTCCCATAGAGATAAGATGGACCAATCCAGTAGCAACAAAGAAGCCAGTTACCGAGGAAGAGGCGGAAGAGTTCTTAAAAAAGATGAAGGTGCAGGATTACTCCATTGTGGAGCAGCTGAGGAAGACCCCGGCACAGATCTCATTGCTATCATTATTGATCCATTCAGATGAGCACCGCCGGGCGTTGATGAGAATTCTGAACGAAGCCCATGTGCCGGATAAGATCTCTGTGAACCATCTGAAGAAAATAGCGAACAAGATTTTTGAGGTGAACCGGGTGACATTTTCCGATGATGAGTTGCCCGTGGAGGGTACAGAACATAATAGAGCTCTCTATTTGACCGTGAAGTATGAAGACTCGGTAGTCACTCGAGTATTGATTGATAATGGGTCCAGTGCCAATATTTGCCTGTTGTCCACCTTGAACAAGTTGAAGGTTGATAATGATTGAATTCACAAGAACAACATCTGCGTTCCAGGGTTTGATGGCGGTGGCACAGACACAGTGGGTGATATCATACTTGAATTGACAATTGGCCCAGTCGAGTTCACCATGGAGTTTCAAGTGTTAGACGTCGCAGTGTCGTATAATCTTCTGTTGGGGCGATTGTGGATTCACGCTGCCAAAGCAGTGCCTTCTACACTACATCAGATGGTCAAGTTTGTGTGGGATAGACAAGAGATCGTAGTGCATGGGGAAGACAATACATGCACCGTAAGTGATGCCATCATACCCTTCATAGAGACTGATGATGACAAGGGGTCGTGGGTTTACCAGGTTTTCGACACGGTTTCAGTGGACAAAGTTCCTGAGGGTGAAAACATTCCACTTCCCAAAATAGCAGCTGCAACTGTCATGGTAGCCTCGGAGATGCTGAAAAACGGGTTTGTGCCAGGCAAAGCTTTGGGGGTGATCTTCAAGGTATTATTCAACCGGTTTCTTTGCCCAAGAATATGGATACCTTTAGGTTGGGGTTCAAGCCTACAGCGGCGGAAATGAGACGGGCCCGCAAGATGAAGAAAAGGGCATGGGTCCTTCCCAAGCCAATCCCACGCCTGTCCCGATCATTTGTCAGGCCGAGCATCAAAAAGCAATTGTTGTCCAAGGTTACAGGGCCACTGATTGGTATAAATGGAGATTTGGATGAAGGTTTTAAAAGATTATTGCCGAAGTCAACATGGTAGAAGCTGGGAAAGGATCCAGCAAGGCGGATGTGCAGTTTGTGGGGCCTAAGGCCAAGATCAACAATTAGATGGCTACTCTTCTTCCCATGCGGAGGGAGTCTTGGTAGTAGGCTTTGATTTTCCTTCATGTTTAGCTGGATTATTCCAGGGTTGTAATCCAGTTTTCTTTTATTTTTGTACTCGTCAAAGTGTGAAACCTTGTTATCTCGTACTTCAAATCAATGAAAGTTTCTTCTTTACTCGTTATTTTATTTTAATTTTGTTTTCTTCTTTTCTTTTTCTGAACAGTTCTCTTTATACTGGTCCTAATGACATGTCATGCATGATGGATCCTCAACCTAGTCTAAAAAATTAATCTGACTCCGAACTAATAGTGCAAGAGGTAGAATATGATGAAGAGTCGGAATACGATACAGATGAAGCCTTCAAAGAAATTAACAGAGAATTAAGCCAATTTGAAGAGAAACCCAAGCCCAACTTAAATGACATGGAAGCCATCAATCTGGGGGATGCGGATGACATTCAAGAAACTAAAATAAGTGTCCACATTGAAACCAAACATCAGGGAAGAATTAATCAAAGCACTTATTGAGTTCAAAGACGTTTTTGCATGGTCATATGACGGCATGCCAAGATTGAGCACCGATTTAGTGGTTCACAAATTGCCCACTGACCCGGCATGCCCTCCCGTCAAGCAGAAATTGAGGAAGTTCAAAACCGACATGAGTGTGAAGATTAAGGAAGAAGTAACCAAACAGTTGAATGCAAAGGTTATTCGGGTTACTCGATATCCAAGTTGGTTGGCGAATGTGGTGCCAGTACCGAAGAAAGATGGAAAAATCAGGGTATGTGTTGATTATCGCAATCGGAACAGAGCATGCCCAAAGGATAACATCCTGTTACCCAACATCCATATCTTGATCGACAACTGTGCCAAACGGGAGATCAGGTCTTTTGTGGATTGCTATGCTGGGTATCACCAAATTCTGACGGATGAGGAAGATGCAGAGAAGACGGCTTTCATTACGCCGTAGGGAACCTATTGCTATCGGCTCATGCCATTTGGTTTGAAGAATGATGGGGCAACTTACATGAGGGCAATGACTACTTTGTTTCATGATATGATACACAAAGAGATTGAGGTATACGTGGATTATGTGATTATAAAATCCAAGCGTCAGGCAGACCACATAGGACACCTAAGGAAGTTTTTCCAAAGACTTTGAAGGTACGATATTAAGCTCAACCCTGCTAAATGTGCATTTGGTGTTCTATCTGGAAAACTGTTGGGATTCATAGTCAGTAGGCGAGGCATTGAGTTAGACCAGTCAAAGATCAAATCCATTCAGGAGTTGCCACCTCCGAAGAACAAAACCGAAGTGATGAGTTTGTTGGGAAGGTTAAATTATATCAGCAGGTTTATCGATCAATTTACCGCGACTTGTGAACCCATTTTTCGGTTACTTAAGAAAGATGCTGCAATAGAATGGACGGAAGAGTGTCAGGAGGCATTTGACCAGATAAAAGGGTATTTATCGAATCCACCTGTGTTGGTTCCACCCGAGCCAGGAAGACCGTTGATTCTCTATCTAACGGTCCTGGAGAATTCATTTGGTTGTGTACTGGGGTAACACGACATCACAGGAAGGAAGGAGCAGGCCATCTATTATCTCAGCAAGAAGTTTACAGTTTATGAGGTTAAGTACACTCAACTTGAGAAGACATGTTGCGCCCTAACTTGGGTGGCACAGAAGTTGAAGCATTATTTGTCATCTTATACTACTTACCTCATATCTCTTCTGGACCCATTGAAGTATATTTTCCAGAAGCCTATGCCCACAGGGAGATTGGAGAAGTGGTAGATTTTGCTCACGGAATTCGACATTGTTTACGTGACTCGGACTGCAATGAAAGCACAGGCGTTGGCGGATCACTTGGCCGAGAATCCGATCGATGAAGAATATGAGCCATTGAGGGCGTATTTTCCTGATGAAGAAGCGATGCATGTCGACGAGCTGGAGTTGACTGAAGAACCAGGATGGAAGATTTTTTTTGATGGAGCTACAAATGCGAAGGGAGTTGGAATAGGACCGGTGCTTATTTCCGAAACTTGGCATTATTATCCTGTTACGACTCAGCTACGGCTTTATTGTACCAACAACATGGTTGTGTATAAGGCATGCATTTTGGGCTTACGGTTAGCTGCGGACATGGATGTCCAGGATGTTTTGGTCTTGGGAGACTCGGACCTCCTGGTACATCAAATTCAAGGTGAATGGGAAATACGGGATTTGAAGCTCATACCGTATCGACAATGTTTGCACGATCTATGTCAACGGTTTCGATCAGTGGAGTTTTGGCACATCCCAAGAGTTCATAATGAGGTTGTCGATGCTTTGGCCACCTTAGCATCAATATTGCACCATCCGGATAAAATCCATGTTGATCCATTGCACTTTCAGGTTCATGATCAGCATGCTTATTGTAACATGATAGAGGAAGAACTAGATGGCGAACCGTGGTTCTATGATGTCAAGGAGTACCTCAGGATGGGAATATACCCGGAGCAGGCCACCGGAGATCAAAAGAGAGCCATTCGGCGGTTGGCAAAAGGATTTTTCCTCAGTAGAGGGTTGTTGTACAAAAGAACACCGGACTTGGGATTGCTAAGATGCATAGATGCCAGTCAAGCCGCGACAGTTATGATAGAGGTGCATTCTGGAGTTTGTGGGCCACATATGAGTGGATATGTATTGGCAAAGAAGATTCTTCGAGTAGGATATTATTGGCTCACTATGGAGCGAGATTGTATCAGTTTTGTGCGTAAATGCCATCTATGCCAGATACACAGAGATCTGATTCATTCTCCGCCCACAGAATTACAAACAATGTCAGTGCCATGGCCCTTTGTTGCATGGGGCATGGATGTCATTGGACCTATCGAGCCGGCAGCTTCCAACGGTCATAGGTTCATTCTGGTGGCCATCAATTATTTCACCAAGTGGGTTGATACTAAACTTTCAAGTCGGTAACCAAGAAAGCCGTGGTGGATTTTGTTCATTCCCATATCATCTGTAGATTTGGGATCCTAAAGGTGATCATCACGGATAACGGTGCCAATCTTAATAGTAGTTTGATTAAAGAAGTATTTCAGCAGTTTAAGATTACACACCGTAATTCCACCCCATATCGTCCCAAAACGAATGGAGCGGTTGAGGCAGCCAACAAGAATATAAAGAAGATATTGAGGAAAATGGTAGAAGGGTCCAGACAATGGCATGAAAAGTTACCGTTTGCATTGTTGGGTTATCGCACTATTGTTCGTACTTCAGTAGGTGCAACTCCTTATTTGTTGGTATATAGAACTGAAGCAGTGATACCGGCAGATATTGAAATCCCGTCTCTCCGAATTGTTGCTGAGGCTGAGATTGATGATAATGAGTGGGTCAAAACCCGTTTGGAGCAGTTGAGCTTAATTCATGAAAAACAATTGGCAGCAGTATGTCATGGCCAATTATATCAAAAGAGGATGGCAAGAGCATACAATAAGAAGGTACATCCCGGTAAATTTGAAGTAGGGCAACAAGTGTTGAAACGGATCCTTCCACATCAGGCCGAAGCAAAGGGAAAGTTCGCCCCGAATTGGCAAGGACCATTCATTATGACCAGAGTGTTGTTCATTGGCGCTTTATGTTTGACAGATATCGAGGGAAGGTGTATCGACATGGCTATCAATTCTGACGCAGTCAAGAGATATTATGTATGATTTCTTGGATTGTAATTATTGTCTGTTGGTTTGTACTTGGCATTGTATCAGAAAATGAAATGACGGAGGCAATTTGTTCTACTATCCAAACACTTTAACCCTTGTTTCCCCTTTTGAGCCTTATTTATT
>MU789722.1:53420-65011 GCA_026770625.1 Nicotiana glauca
GAAAAGAAAATGATAACAAAAAACAAAAGAAAAGTCACAAGAAAAACAAAGGAATTAGTGAACTACATTCGACCTGATTCCTCAAAGAGGATACGTAGGCGCCTCACGGCTCGGTCATAGTGTAACAAAAATCAAAAGATCCCCAAGCAAGAAAACTGGGGCAGAAGTTGTATTTGTAATTTTGGGAATGAAATTTGATTCCAAGAGTTGTAATGTTTTACCCATCAAAATTATTTTGAATTTTTTATACCCTTTTCTTTTAGCCACACACAAAAAACCATATTGATGTCCAAAAAAGACCTCCCGATCGGTATCCGAGAAGTGCCAAGTCAGGCAAATAGAAGCTGGGAATAACACTCTGATCCCCAGCAGGAAGAGGATCATAAGCTGAAAAGAATTTGATAGCCAGAAGAATCCCCAACAGAGAGAGTCTTATCGGAAACACTCCAATCCCCAGCTGAAAAATAAAATGAGAGAGTCTTATCGGTAAAAACCTGCACATGCACCATAAGGCGACGAAAGTTGAGAGAAATAAAATGAGAGAGTTTTATCGGTAAAACCCTGCACAAGCACCATAAAGCGATGGAAGTTGAGAGAAATAAAATGAGGGAGTCTTATCGGTGAAAACCTTCACGAGTACCATAAGGCGATGGGAGTTGAGAGAAATGAGAGAGTCTTATTAGTGAAAACCCCTCGAGGGGCACTATGAGGCGACAAGGAGTTAAAAAGGGGACGAACGAGATAAGGTTGACAGAAAGGATTCGTCGATGCATCAAGCAGAACAAATATGTTGATTCAGCAAAAGAGTTGGGTTGCGGGACCTTTGAAATGAAAAGTAAGGCCATCAGAAAGATTGATTGATATAAGTAGACTGGGTTAATTAATCCAGAATGCACGACATGATCATTGGGATTGGTGATACCATTCAGATAAGGTCTTTTCCTTTTTCTTCTCCCCAGCAGTTGTTCAAAAAGATTTTTCTTTTTCTATCCCTTGAAGTCATCATTTTTCATTTTTTTGTTTAAATATTTTTCAATGGTAGTTTGTTTTTTAGAAGGATTTTCAGAGCTTACTACCAGTTTCCAAGATGGTGCAAAGCAAAATATGGATAGGACAGGCCAAAGATAATGCAATAGAACGAGAAAGACGTTTGTTGCAAGAACAAATGATGGATTGGTTTAGGATTTCGGGGAAAGCATAAAGCAAAGGTGGGAAAACAACAGTTGAGAGGTTTGTGAACCGTTGATCAAACAGATCTAACGGTCCAGTTCACCTCTCACATCAATAAAACGACGCTGCTTTGGGTTGGTTGATCTGAGTCGTTCGTTTCATTTGATCGAACAACCCAGTATCGTCTTCCACGCCCCGACCCATTTCTATCCAGAAACCAACCCGGTCTCAAGGGCGTCGGAACGACACCGTTTTGTTAAGTCAATCAATCCAAGCCATTGATCTTAATTGATCGAACGGTTTGGATTCGTTCTCCATTCCCATATATATCTGCGTAATGCACCCTACACTCCCCAAGCCAACCCCCCTCCCTTCGTCTCTAATCCCTCAGAGACCAAAACCCTTCACCACCGTGCTCCGCCCACCGGAAATTGCCTCACGGCGGTTCCGGTGGTCCAAACGGCCCCAAACTTACACCACAGCCTCCCCACGACGTCCTCTTTCCAAACCCCTAATCAGTTTTCCTCAAATCATTACCATCGTCTTCGAATCTTCGTTCGAAGTTCAGTCGAAAACCCTAATCCGCCCAATCACCACCAAGTTAACACTCTAGGTCCCCCTCCTTCTCCTATGACTGTATCTAGCCCTATTTTCCTCGAATCACCCCAGAACCCTTCGAATCTCAGTTTGAAGACATGAACCCTAGCGTCGCCACAAGATCCTTTGGTGGCGGCGCCAAACCTAAACCCTCCCCAAGTCACACCCTTGAACCTCTAGACTACCTTCGTCCCAAATCTCATGATGTTTCAGCTCGAATCGAGCTGGAATTTTTCTAATGTTAAATCGACTGGATAAGACCTAGAGAGCCAAAACCTGGAACCTGCCCGAGAAAAGGGGAAATTTGAGGTTCTTAATCGACTTTAGTCGAGTGTTTTCAGTCGAGAACACTCGATTATGGTCCGTTTGGACCTCAAAAGTTCGAGTCGAAGTTTTCAAATGGGAACTGTGCGGAGTTTAGCCTGTAATTTTGAGGTATTGTCCTTCTTTTTCTTTTCTATTTTTGTTGTTGTTTATCTATTTTAAGCTTTATTGTATTTCATCATCTTTTCAATTTATTTCTCTCTTCTCTTTCAGACCTTTTTCTGGTCCAGTTTTTCTCATGTGGTTGATTGGCATATGTTTGAATCGATTGAGTGTGTTTGTCCTTTAGTTTGATTGTAAAAGTCAGTGTCCGTAATGTTCTTGTACAAAACTGTGTCTAGTCCTATAATTGGTTACTAGTATTACTGGTTCAAATGGTCTCATTTTTTGTGATGTTTGGCTCCTTGTTTTGTTGTTCATCATTTTGCATATAAATTTAATTTATTTTTGTCCAGTATGATAAAGTATTTCATTCATTTTTGTTTAGTTTAGAGTAGTGAATATAGTTAGTCATTCCCACGTACTGTGTCAATCATGGTTGGAAGTTTGACCTGGTTATGTTCAAATATGTTTTGTCCTGATTCATTGTCCTTCATTTGGATACCATTTGATCCAATCTGAGTTCTGAGCTTGAACTGCTAAGTTATTTGATTAGGAAATTGGTTATAGCTGATGGGTAGTGATTTCAATAGTTTCAGGGGTATTTTGGGACTTTAAAAGTTTGAAGAATTGGTTAATTTGAGTGGTCTGTCAGTAAGGTACTGCTGTACCATTAAAAAATGCATTTGTTTAAAAATAAGTGGGGAAAAAGACATTTGGTATGGGTTATGGGTTAAGGAAAGTAATGAAAAACATGTCACCCATGCTTAATTGAATTAAAAATGAATTAGACATATGGTAGTGGGGGATAAGTGAATGAAAAGAAAGTAAAACATGTAGTAATGGGGTTCTAAAGGGGATGGGAAGGGGTGTTGGCCTATTAGTTTTAGTGTCCCAATAGTGATAAAGGGTCTGGTTTATTGTTTAAGTATAGGATATATCAGATAGAATAGGGGTTGGCTTTTAAAAAAACATTCTTCAGAGGTCACACTAAAAAGAACAGATAAAGAAGCAATCAATTTTCTTAGAGGTTCTCTTTTCTGTCTAAGACAGCATTTTGAAAGCTAGGCATTCAGTTTTTTTGAGCGTGTTACTGTTTCATTGGGATTCAGAGTCGTTGCTGGTCTGATTTTGAATAAACTTGGTCTATTTAAGCTTTTTGGTTTCATTCTTGGGTCATTTGGTGTTGCTGGATAGACCAGCTAGTTTGGTTTGGCTTTGAACCATTCCTGGGCTGATTTAAACACTGAGTTTGTTGTTGTGGTGTTCCTGTGTTTCATTTTTGTCAAATTGGTGCTGTGTTGGTCTTCTTAAAGTTATCCCATTGTTGCTGTGTTACTGCTGTTGATTGCTGGAGTTTGTTACCTGTTGCTGACTTTCTCTGTTTCTTCTTGTATTTTCCATTGTCCAGGTACACACTCGAGTTGGTTTCAATGTAGATTTCATGCTGAAAAATGAAATAAAACTGGAGTTTATGATATAGTTCTGCTGTTTGTTATTTCTGTTATGGTTGAGTGATTCTTGTGTGACTATTTGGTCATCCAGTGTAATTAAATATGGTAGTTAGGACTGTTTTGTTTAGGTGATTTGAGGTTGGTTGAATCCCTAGTCGTAATGGACTGTACAAGATTATTTGGGTACTTAAACACGCTATGCAGAGTAGTTTGATTGAAATTAGCTTTGAACGCCTATCTCCAATCTTTCAGATTCCTGAGAATTAATCGCCAATGGTGTTCTCGTAAAGTGTTTCTGCAGGCTAATTCAGTTATGTGATTTTGAGTCATGTGAGTGAGTAATGTTACTTTGAATAGTACATCGAGCAATGTCGGTAAACAATGGTGGCTTTCAAACATCAGTGATTAGTGTTAGTTATAATGTTAGTTCTTGCGCTATTGGTTTGTTTTCAATAGTGGTAAAAACGGGTCGTGTAAAGTCGGAAACTGGCCATGATTCCATGTTAAGTTAAATGGCAGAACACCTATGTTAAGTAAGTGACTTGTTAGATTTAGTTATAACAATCTAATTTCATTAACATCACTAGCTATAAGCAATGATTTGTTAAGATTCGGGCATTTACTTTAATAGACATAAGCAAACAATTTATGAGTTATGTGTTGGAAATAACGAATGAAATTATATATTGAAATCAGTACCACAATAGCTTAAAATGATGTCAACGTTGAGTGCAAAAAATCAGAATCTCTGAATTGACACAAGTAAGAATTAGTTTGGCGAATTAGTCACATTCTTGCGTTAGTTGATTAAACCAGGTTGCTATGAGTCTTAAAGCCCAAATAATTCTTGCCTAAAGCCAATTTGCTGAAGGTCCTGCGTGATTTATTAAAAGTTTTCTGGATTTCATATCATGATGCAATACTTGCAATGCCGGTTCATACCAATTAATTAGGGCATTTTTCTTCCTTATTAGAGACAAAGTTATTAGAAAATCGTAGTTACTTTAGGATTGCCCTTTTAAAATTATCAGAATGAGACGAGCTTCGCCAAACAAAACACATAAATTGCGGGGCCCTCATTAAACGTATATATTAAAAGTTTAAATTTCGGGATATGCCGTTTAGAAAATTTCATGGCCTTCCCCAAAGTAATAACGCGTTAGTCTCTTTAGGCGCGTATTTTAATAACATTATCTCTGTAAACTAGGGTGCACATTTATGTGATCCAAATCCAAATCTCAACGAAGTCGAAATATGTCAATAATCACGGGTGCATTGATGTGACGTGGTTCGAGATGTATTTTCACGACGTTGCAATTCTCGTTAAAAATAATAATAAATAAAAGCGGTTAAAAGTTAAAATTTGCACATAAGTTCAACAGGTGTTAAAATCAGATAAATAAGCCGAATATAACAGTTGAGCGATCGTGCTAGAATCACGGAACTCGGGAATGCCTAACACCTTCTCCTGGGTTAACAAAATTCCTTACCCGAATTTCTGGTTCGCGGACTGTAATACAGAGTCAATCTTTTCCTCGATTCGGGATTCAACCGGTGACTTGGGACACCATAAATCTCCCAAGTGGCGACTCTGAATTAAATAAATGAATCCCATTTCGATTGTCCTTTAATTGGAAAAACTCCTTCTATTACGCCCTTCACGGGGTGTAGTAGGTGAAAAAGGAGGTGTGACAACTCTGGCGACTCTGTTAGGGATTGCCCAGAACCACTGGCTCAGGGCTAGAAATTCGAGCTTAGATAAATTGTTATGTTTGGCTTTATTTAATTTTTTAATATTATTGCATTATGTGAGCTTTGTGCTAAATGTTGCCTATTTATCGCTTTGATATTATTTGAACTGTATATATAGACTGCTACGAAACCCTTCTTCTGAGTCTTCTGAATCTATGGTGCACACATGCACGTGGACCACTTTTTGTTAGCAGTCATACCAAATAGAACGAGGTTGGGTCAAGTAACTAGTCCGGGCAGACTTTCGTGCTCCCGGTACGTTGCCCCCACTTCGGCTCGAGTTGTCTGTTTGGGTAAGCCAGGTCTAGAAAAATATACCCCAGGCATTAAACCTAGTATAACAAAACCTCATGCCGGATCCCTAGTAGGAACATTGTGTGCATCATATGCATTTTTGACTTAGGGGACTCAACACAGGGGTTGGGTCCGTCTAGGACAAGCAACCTGAAATGAAATGACCATCCTGCTGCATCCTACTTGTTTTACGCATTTATCTACTTCAAATTTGCATGCTGACCGGCTTCTAAAAATATGGGAATATAGGAAAATTAGGAAAAAGAGAAAAAGGAAAAAACAACAGTATAGAGAGATAATCACCTATTTTAGAAAAATTCAGTGCCCAAATAACGTCGAAACTCTGCCAAAATTTTGAGAAAATGAAAAAAAATGTTTTTTGTGTGATTTATTTGAAAAACAAAAGAAAAAAGTCTTGTTTTCAAAATTAGTTTATTTTCTTTGCCCGAACTACGCTGGTTTGATTCTCACCGGATGTGAGATACGTTGGCAACCCTCATCGGATCCAACTCCCCTTTTGCAAAAATCGCCAAAAAATGTCAAAATTAATATTTTCGTCATGAATAAGTCCGGTTATGCCATTTTGTCGAAAATAGCCAAATGTTCCCGAAAGGGACGCCGGAAGGCTGACTTTGCATAAATAGCCACCTTTGGGTCATTTTTAGATTTTGGCCGGTTGACCCACACAGCCTTAAAATCTTCGTCCCCAAGACGCTGAAAGGTCGTGTTTGCAAAATCAGGTCTTTTATTTTAATTTGAAAAACAAGAAAAAGAGTCAGTGGGCAAGTGAACGTCGTTTGGATTTTCGGTCAAAATAAACCAAGCCAACTTCGGCGGCATTTTAAATCGTTCTTGCCGAGATAGCCTTAGAGTATCTTTCAGTTGTCGAAAGGCTATTTTTGTAAAAGAACGGATGAGTTTGTAAAGCGTCATAAAATAAATCCTCCCCGGCCTCAAAATTCATGTGAAATTGGGAAGGGGCCACGCTTGCAAAAACAGTCATTTGGTTAAAATTAGCAGATAGGGAAGGAATTTGTCAGTTTGTTTTCAAGTTTGTATTTCTTAGAGTAGGTGGGTTGTTTGATTTTCGGGTCTGTATTTCGTCTTTCCATCAAAGCCTAAGCATGTTAGTTTGATCAGTTTTTAAACCTTTCTTTTAAATCAAAGTTTGTTTTATAATGAAAAACTGAAAATTGCAAAAAATGTTTTATTGTTGTTTGTCGTGTATCTGCCAGAACTATGCACGGTCTGATTCATGCAGGGACGTGATACGTAGGCAATTTGCATAAGATTCGACCACCAATAAAAAGAAAGGAAAGAAAAAGAGGGGAATAAAGAAAAACAGAAAGAAAGAAATAAAGTAAATAAAGGAAAATTTGGGAAGCACTCAAAATAGGGAACATATGTAAGAAGCCGGAATGACGCATACAATAGAAGCAAAGATATGATAGGAATGGTTAAACTGCCTAGGTGCATTGCATCCCAACGTGCAATAACATATCTGTTAAACTCTAAAAAAAACTAATAAGTTTGTTGTTTTTCAGAGATTTCAAACAGTTAGCTTGTTAGAACGTACTGGCAAATTACCATTACCAAACAAGATCTAAAGGACCTATACCGAAAAGCATGTCTGGTTCTGACAAAAGTGTTGAAGAGGAAAAAACAGAAATACAAACAATGAAGGAGGAAGTAGACAGGTTGAGACAAGAGATAGCAGTAATGCACCTAGCCTGGGCTAGGGGGCAACAAGTACCCGTCCCTCCCGCTACCCCTACTCTCCCACCGGCACAAACTCCGGAATACCCGCCCACTAGTCCATCAACGAGTTTCCCAAATCACCAATACTATCAAGGGAAAACTCCTTACAATCCCCAAGTTCCACCACCGAAACACGACCCTCCTCCATTAACTGCTCTTGTTTTCGTGGCACCTCCACCAGCCACACTGCAAAGATCATCCAGCGAGCCGTTGTTTCAGGCTCACGATGACCAATACTACCCTCCTGAACCTACCTTCAAAGCACCTGAGCCGCATACTTATACCCCATACTGTGAGCTCCCAGCAGAAACTGAGAGGCCATCTAAAAATTCGGAGCGGGATGAAGTGCTTCGCAAAGTGAAAAGCCTAGAGCAGTCCTTCAGGAATATGTATGGGTTGGGCGGCCAAGTCAGTGTGGCCTACAAATATCTGTGCCCTTTCCCCGGTGTTCAGTTGCCGACAGGATTCAAAATGCCAAAGTTTGATCTATATGAGGGGCATGGTGACCCGGTGGCACACCTGCATGGTTTCTGAAGTAAGATGAGAGGGGCCGGTAGGAAAGACAAGTTGTTGATAGCATACTTTGGCCAAAGCTTGGGTGGGTCCGCACTAGAATGGTATACGAGGCAACATCCTAGCAGGTGGTACACCTGGGATGACCTGGCGCAAGCATTTGCTGGTCACTTCCAATATAATCTTGAGATCGTCCCCGACCGTCTCACATTGTTGAAAATTGAGAAAAAGCCTGGAGAGAGCTTTAGAGAGTTTGGGTTCCACTGGAGGGAGCAAGCTGCGAGAGTCGATCCTCCTATGAGGGAAGGTGAAATGGTGGATTACTTTTTGCAGACTTTGGAACCAACTTACTTTGGTCACCTGGTGACATCAGTTGGCAAATCCTTCAATGAGGTCGTAAAGATGGGCGGCATGATTGAAGAAGGAATAAAGTTCAACAAGATAATGAGTTATTCGGCGATCAAGGCCACCACTCAGGCTATCCAGAGCGGCACGGGAGGTGTGCTCGGGAAAAAGAAGAGAGAAGAAGTTGCAACAGTCGAAGCAAGTACTTGGTCAAGATCTAGAGGTCCTTCACCCTACTACCAACCCAGACCCCACCGCCCGAATTACCTATACACCCCATATAGCCCTCCACAACTCTACTACCCACAACAAGAGCTACGTTTTTTCGTCCATCACGCCCAAACATATACCCAACCTCCGGTTCACCAGCAATGGCGTGCACTGGCTCCCCAAAATACATACCCACCCCCACAAAACACATACCCACCCCCAAGGGCCTACAAAAATCCTCCAGGGTTAGGTTTCCGTGGGAACCAAGCTTTTAGGAATGAGAGGATGCAGAAGCAGAGAACATTTACTCCGCTGGGAGAATCCTATACTGCCCTTTTCCACAAATTGAGGCAGTTAGGCCTGTTGAATCCCATTGAGCCCAAAATGCCAAATCCCCTTCCTAAAAATCTGGATCATTCAGTGAGCTGTGAATATTGTTCGGGGGCCCCCGGACATGATACTGAGAAATGTTGGAAATTTAAGACTGTCGTGCAAGAGCTTATTGACACAAATAGGATCGAGGTTCAAGCTCCAGAGACACCAAACATTAATCAAAATCTGTTGCCAGTGCACCATGAGGCCCACATGATCGAGCTAGTGCACAAGGGAGGGGAGTTTAAGAAGCCCTCGCAAATAGTAATGATGATCTGGGCCAGTGAAACCAGTCCCAAGGAAAAACTAACCAATGAGAAGGCAATTGTACAGCTGAAAAGTGTAGACACCAAGCCAGTTGTGGTGATGGGGAAAGTGTCATCTATTGCTGTGAAGAAACCAGAGCCAGTCAAGGTAGTGATACAGGGGGTGTCAAGCACACCCTTGGTAGTTAAAGGGGCTCACATGGAACCAGTTTTCATCAAACCGGTAATGCAATTGCCAATAATTAATGAAAAGGCAGTGCCGTGGAGCTACAATCAAGTGACGGTGATGTATAAGGGGAAGGAAGTTATGGAAGAAGTGTGTGAAACCCAAGGTCTAACTCGTTCGGGAAGGTGTTTTGCTCCCGCAGAGTTTAGACGGACCAATCCAGTAGCAACAAAGAAGCCAGTTACCGAGGAAAAGGCGGAAGAGTTCTTAAAAAATATAAAGGCGCAGGATTACTCCATTGTGGAGCAGTTGAGGAAGACCTCGGCACAGATCTCATTTCTATCATTATTGATCCATTCAGACGAGCACCGCCGGGCATTGATGAGAATTCTGAACGAAGCCCGTGTACCGGATAAGATATCTGTGAACCATCTGGAGAAAATAACGAAAAAGATTTTTGAGGTGAACCGAGTGACATTTTTCGACGATGAGTTGCCCGTGGAGGGTACAGAACATAATAGAGCTTTCTATTTGACCGTGAAGTATGAAGACTCGGTAGTTACTCGAGTATTGATTGATAATGGGTCCAGTGCCAATATTTGCCCGTTGTCCACCTTGAACAAGCTGAAGGTTGATAATGACCGAATTCACAAGAATAGCATCTGCGTTCGAGGGTTTGATGGCGGTGGCACAGACATAGTGCGTGATATCATACTTGAATTGACAATTGGCCCAGTCGAGTTCACCATGGAGTTTCAAGTGTTAGACGTCGCAGTGTCGTATAATCTTCTGTTGAGGCGACCGTGGATTCACGTTGCCAAAGCAGTGCCTTCTACACTACATCAGATCGTCAAGTTTGAGTGGGATAGACAAGAGATCGTAGTGCATGGGGAAGACAATACATGCACCGTAAGTGATACCATCATAACCTTCATAGAGACTGATGATGACAAGGGGCCGTGGGTTTACCAGGTTTTCGATACGGTTTCATTGGACAAAGTTCCTGAGGGTAAAAACATCCCACTTTCCAAAATAGCAGCTGCAACTGTCACGGTAGCCTCGGAGATGCTGAAAACGGGTTTATGCCAGGCAAAGGTTTGGGGGTGATCTTCAGGGTATTATTCAACCAGTTTCTTAGCCCAAGAATCTGGATACCTTTGGGTTGGGGTTCAAGCCTACGACGGAGGAAATGCAACGGGCCCGCAAGATGAAGAAAAGGGCATGGGTTCTTCCCAAGCCAATCACACGCCTGTCCCGATCATTTGTCAGGCCGAGCATCAAAAAGCAATTGTTGTCCAAGGTTACAGGGCCACTGATTGGTATAAATGGAGATTTGGATAAAGGTTTTAAAAGATTATTTGCCGAAGTCAACATGGTAAAATCTGGGGAAGGATCCAGCAAGGCGGATGTGCAGTTTGCGAGGCCTAACGCCAAGATCAACAATTGGATGGCTACTCCTCTTTCCATGCGGAGGGAGTCTTGGTAGTAGGCTTTGATTTTCCTTCATGTTTAGCTGGATTATTCCAGGGTTGTAATCCAGTTTTCTTTTATTTTTGTACTCGTCAAAGTGTGAAACCTTGTTATCCCGTACTTCAAATCAATGAAAGTTTCTTCTTTACTCGTTATTTTATTTTAATTTTGTTTTCTTCTTTTCTTTTTCTGAACAGTTCTCTTTATACTGGTCCTAATGACATGGCATGCACGACGGATCATCAACCTAGTCTAAAAAATCAATTTGACTCTGAACTAATAGTACGAAAGGTAGAATATGATGAAGAGTCGGAATACGATGCAGATGAAGCCTTCGAAGAAGTTAACAGAGAATTAAGCCAATTTGAAGAGAAACCCAAGCCCAGCTTAAATGACACGGAAGCCATCAATTTGGGGGATGTGGATGACATTCGAGAAACTAAAATAAGCGTCCACATTGAACCAAACATCAGGGAAGAATTAATCAAAGCACTTATTGAGTTCAAAGACGTTTTTGCATGGTCATATGACGACATGCCGGGTTTGAGCACCGATTTAGTGGTTCACAAATTGCCCACTGACCTGGCATGCCCTCCCGTCAAACAGAAATTGAGGAAGTTCAAAACCGACATGAGTGTGAAGATTAAGGAAGAAGTAACCAAGCAGCTGAATGCAAAGGTTATTCGGGTTACTCGATATCCTAGTTGGTTGGCGAATGTGGTGCCAGTACCGAAGAAAGATGGAAAAATCAGGGTATGTGTTGATTATCGCAATCTGAACAGAGCAAGCCCAAAGGATAAC